>JBANCZ010002766.1:0-14660 GCA_037040025.1 Sphaerogastrella javana
TATTCATTATAGGCATTGTTATTGCTATAATGTAATAACAACAATCAACGACAACAACAACAACAACAACGTCGTTATGTGGGCAACGTCATGATATGCCGCATTTGATGCGATTTGACGCATTGTCGCAATACGTCAAGCTATGTCGTTTCAATTGGTCAAACAGACAGAGTCAATCAGTCGATGCAGTTCGACAGTCATTCATTCAGTCAGTCATTCGATCATTCATTCATTCATTCATTCACTCACTCACTCACTTAGTTATTCAGTCAAGTTGTCAGCTCAGTTTTAGTTGCTTATCGTTGCCTTTTTTTGTGTTTTGTTTTTGCGGCCGCAATTTGCGCAAATCAAACGATTTATTTGTAAAGACAATAACAACAAAATACTCGAGAGTATTGGCTATTGCATTTTGTAAACAAAGTGCAGTAACTCGCCTGATACTCGCCTATATACACTACTATATACCCCATACATACATATATGTGCATATGTTTGTATATGTGCCTACGTATTTACTGCCTTTTTATTTGTTGTATCAGCACATTTTGCCGGTTGGCAATTTTTTTACTCTCCATATTACGTGTAACTATTTGTTTTTGCATTCTTTTTTTTTTTTGTGTCATAATTTTACAGCATATTACATTTTTATTACGCATACGGCATGTAAGCCACAGAAGCCGCAGATATAATTATAAATATCGTATAGATTGATTTTCATAGAACTGGGTTTATTACACTGCTTATATAGTTGATAGTATGTGGTAATCATTTTTTATGAAATCTTCGATTCAATTTTAAGAAACTTCTGCATTACAATGAGTTCTTTGACATCACAGGAAATATCATTATTTAATTATATTGCATCATTATAGCAATGATTAATTTGGCCTAATTGATTATAAATCTCCATACACTCGACTGCAATGTGTGAGCATTCAATTGATTAAACATCACTATATCACAATATTTCAGTAATTAGAATCTCGTTTGCATAAACAAAACTTTTAGTTTTTTTTTATGATGATTTTTTGTTTTTGCCCAAATCAACAGCTGTATTTCGCTCAGTGTCGCTCGCACAGTGGGAAACTCGCGTTTGAATATTAACTTGAGCCAATTAATATGTTAAGTGATGTGCCTTTCGTCTGTCGTCCAGTGGCCAGTGGCAAAGTTGGCGCGTGTGCCAAGGTTCTTTTGCCATGGATCATGCTCCTATAGATGAGCTGCAGCCTATACCTCCCCTCAAGCCCATACCATGTCTTCTATGTGTCTGTATCTGTATCTTTTTCATTTGCTTTGCCTCTGCCACAGCCTCTGACATGTGTCGCCTCACCCCAACCAACAGCAATGGTACCACCCACACAAAACAATATGAATATCCCTAGTTGATCAGCTACCTATACCCATAATTTTCATGAGTTTGTTTTTGTTTCATTTCTTTTTTTTTTGTTTGTTTTCTATCGTCGATTTGGGGCTGGCGCGTGTATTTTTAAAAGAATTTTCTTTTTGCTGCATTTTCTCGCTTGGAAACTGTCGACAATTGCTACTTTTCTTTTCTTCTTTTTTTAATCTTAATCATTTCTTCCATTTGTTTCTTTTAGTTTTTTTTTCTTTAATTTTAATGCTTGTATCTCTATTTTTCTGTTGACATTTTGTGCTGTGGCTGCAGACGCCGCCGCATATAGAAATACTTCAGTTTCTTCTTTTTTTTTGTGCTTTTTATATACTTTTTTCCGTGTCTATATTTATTTTTGTTTTAGAGAAACGTAAATAAACAGGGAAGCACTTATTATATTTATTTTCGTTGTAGTTAACTAAAAAACAATCATAGTATTGTATTGATTTACTGCTGCTTTTATAGCGATTGCTCGACAATTAGTTTGTAATAGTTTTTTTTTTTTATTGTTTTTCTTTCATCTTTCAAGTGTTTATTGAAATTTACAATAAATTTAAACCAAAGTTCAATCAGCTTACCCCTCTGGCCATATTTACCTATGACCGGCTTTTGCTGTTAAATGTTGAATTGAAAATTGTTGTCAAATATTTGTTTAGTTGCTCAGATGGTCGTAGATAATAAATTTTGTTTTTTGTTTTCGCCGACCAGCGCACGCGTTTTTTAATGCATAATATAAAAACACGAGTCTAGGCCTAATCTAATTAATGTTTCATTCAATTTGCGCATAGTTTCAATACGAATACGGTACAGTAAACATGCGATAAAGTAAATTAGGGCACTTGTTATAAACAATATAGGAATTCGTAAAAATTGTTGACAAATTGTTGTAAAAAAATGTATATAAATAATATATACTCACAGTTTTTAGCAGGTATTCCATTTAACACATTCTTATCCCTTGAGTCTGAATTCTTTGAGTATTTACTGTGGTTAAGAGGCTGATAGACAACACTCAGGCACACATACAAACACACACGGATCATCGACATTAAGTGGGTGCCTAATCGCAACCTCTAGAGTTTCTGGGTTCTCAAATTTCTCAAAGTTCTCAAGCGCTCAAAATATACTGAGTGTTTTTTGTTTTTATTGTTTCTATTTTGTATGGTCGGCTCGGTTTAAGTGCTTGTGTCCGTTTTGTATGTTATTCCGTGTAAAAAGAATATTCGAAATTTTGATTTGGGACTAGTGCGTCGACACTAAAACTACGTCATGATGAAGATTTATTTAAATTGAAACTGTGTCGAGTATTCGAGTAGTTTGCATTGCGGTTGCTCTGAATTGAGCAGCGCCTCTCCCTCTTACCCTCTCTCTCTTCCTCTCATTTCTCTATCGCTGTCTTTATTTGTCACTGTACTATTTTGTTTTTGTTAAGTCACGCATTAGACAACACTTGTTTTAAATGTTGTGTTCTAGATAAACTTTCGAAAAGTGTTTCAAGTGCACGCTGAATGTGGCTCAAGTGCAGCCTCCTCACGTGATCCCAGTCACTTCACTTTGTAGTTGATTTTTTGTTGTTGTTGTTGTTCGTATGTATAATAATTACCTTGTGCCCACTCTCCAGTTTAGTTGCCATTTTGTCAGTTGTTTTTCGAGGCCTTGCACTTTATACTGTTAAAAAAAAAAAATGATGCATTCATGAGGTAACACTCGATTTCATCATAGGCCTGCCAGCGCAACTGCTTAACTTGCTGGAGGCCGCATTCTCCGTCCATGTGTTGTAGTATTTCTCTAGATTTTCCTATATAGTAGATAAGTATGCGTTGAATCGCACTTGTATGCCATAATTATAAGAGCCGCCTGAGGGTGGAGAGGTCAGATGTAGGGAGCGGCCTCTTTTTCAGCCTTGCCATGTTTGCACTGTTAATTAATTTGTTTTGTGTGCAACAGAGATAGATTCTTTTGAGGCGATATTCTAGATATGTATATTATAGACTTATAAACCATATTACCTAGTTGTAAAGTGCAGTGGATCAGTTCGTAAAGCTCTGCTCAACTTGATTGTGTTTGTTGTTTTATGCCCTCTGCAGTGGGCTATAAAAGTTTTATCAGTTTGATTATCTAACATTTATACTCGGTTAAGATGTAATATCATAGAGGTTACATATAAAATATAATGCGTCTGTTTTATAGAGATTATCTCATTGAATTTTAAAATATTTAAATGCTACAGATAATGAGGGTTTCTGAGAAGAGTTTGGGATAAGAATGGGCTCTAAAGGGAGTCGTTGCAAAAAAATAACTGATATGAATTTGTTTTATTTATTTGTATTTTTATAATATACATCGGTTGAACTGTTATTGTCGTTGGTCATTATAGCACAATAGAACTGAAAATATTTTACAGTCGTTGCCAATTAGTCAGTATAGAACCAATGGAAGCTATGATACTTGGGAAAGATATGATTGAATCGAAAGATTGCAAAAGTTTTGTGTGCATAGAACTCGAACTAATGGTAGATAAGATACGTGTGTGTGCCTATATGGTCGATAGAGAATGAAAAGTGCATAAAAACAATGTGTGGAAAACTAACAAATGTTAAGATTAGGTTCAGCCGATAGAGTTAGTTATAGCACGACTAAGTGTATATATATGTATACCTATATATACACTTATATATTCAAGTACAAGTAGTTATTACAGGGTAAGTCATACGGGCTAAGCTAAGTAAACACAGTTGCACTTTACTACAAGTATAGATGTATATAGGAGAGGCTCCTCCTCTTATATTATGTGTACTTTATAAATATTCCATATGCTATTATTGTAATTTAGTCGTGCCGCTGCTTTATACCGGTTTACAAATAGGTGCGCTAACTATATAGCTGCCTATATGTAGGTACTATAGGAATTATTTACCAAAGTTGTATATTTTTTAAAATTTTGTTTTCTTCTCGCTTTGTGACGCTCATCCTAATCTATCGTTCTCTGTCACTCTCTCTTGGATAGACTATGAGCTCCTGATAAGCATTATGAAAGGCCTTGACTATGGTTAAGGGTTAAGCTACTCCCAGTGCATTTTACGTGTAGAATTGAATCGTTTCTTCTAAAAATATACATATTTGTTCCTTAGTTGATGTTGTGCCTTGCAGGCGCCTTTAGACGTCAGCTGGCTTTATCAGCTGACGTTGAAAACTTTTCCAATGTTGATTAATGAGAAACGAAATATATATATACATACAATAAAAAGGCTGTCAAGCGACCATTAAAATCATGGCTTGATTTCTAGTCTTTCACTTCTCCAACAATTGTGGCGCATAAATCATCTAATTCTGCCCAAAAAAAGAAATGATACAAAAAAAAAAAAAAAAAAAACACAAGAAAAAACTTCAATTAGTCTCAATTGGAAGCTGTCAATTGAAGAAAACTGAAATTTTTCGGGGCGCCAGTAGAGCCGAGTAGAGCATATATAGTATATGTAGTACAGTATCTAGCTTGTGCGTGTTTGTTGTTTGTCTCCAAGGGTCTGCTGACTTGAGACATTAATTAACAGCAAGTGTTATTTTTTCTATACATATTTTTTTTTTGTCATTTGTTTTTTCTTTTTGATACGGCGACGTTTGCACTTAGCACAAAGTTTTTTGTTTATTTGACACCTTGAAACAACTGCACACGTACCAAAAATATCCAGAATGAAGCCCAAAATAATTCAACTGTATTTTTTCTCTCTTTGATTTTGTAGTGTTGAAAGAGGAACCCGATGATCTGTCACATCATTTGGCCAGCACCACATGCATACAGCTGGATGAGATTCGCGATGAGATGTTCGTGGGTCTGATGAACTCATATTTGCTGCCCGATGATATTAATTCACTCGATTCGACCACCTGCTCGACGACAGCGAGTGCACAGCATTACCACAGCAGCAGCAGTCCCAACAGCAGCAGCAGCACCAGCAGCAACAACATCAACAGCAACACAGCTAGCTATCGTTTGAGTCTTAACACGACAGCAACAGGCACCGCAACAGTCAATAGCAACAGCAACAGTCATAGTCCCAATAGCAACAGCAGCAACAGCAGCAGTCATCGTTCGAACAGCAACAGCCAACAGCAACAACAGCAGCAGCAACATCATCATCCCCATCATCATCAGGATAATAGTAATAGCAGCAGTAATATCGATCCGCTATTCAATTATCGTGATGAATCGAATGACACCAGCTGCTCACAGCATCTGCACTCGCCCAGCGTCAACTCCAAGGTAAGCAACATCTGCAACATGAACAACATGAGCAACATGGGCAACATGGGCAACATTGGTCAGCAAATATGACAGAAACTTCAATTGAAATATTTTTGATTTCTTGCAGAGTCCCGAGGACAGCAGCCTGCCATCGTTATGCAGTCCGAATTCATTGACTCAGGAGGATGATTTCTCATTTGTGGACTTTGGCATGCGTGCCCCCTATATACCCATGGGCGATGATATGCCGCTGATAACGGAGAGCGATCTCATGTGGTGTCCGCCGCAGGAATTGCAGGGCATGGGACAAAAGGATATAGATGCCATGCAACAGGAGTTGCAACAATTCAGCAGCTATCAGCAACAACCGTTGCTGCTACAACAACAGCAGCAGCACCAGCAACACCAGCAACAGCAGCAACATTTTTCCAGTTCGCTTTGCTCATCACCAGCCTCCACAGTGTCATCGCTGTCGCCATCGCCAGTGCAACAGCAACAACATCAACAACAACAACAGCAGCAACAACAACAGCAACAGCAATCGAATGTATTTAGCAGCGGCTCAAGTGAATTGGCCGCATTGCTCTGTGGCACAGGCAATGGCACCCTCTCCATACTGGGCAATGCCTCAGCTGAGGATCGCTTGGAGCAGCAGCAGCAGCAACAGCAACAGCAGGAGCAGCAACAGCAACAGATCAGCAACGATTACCGCAGTTTCCAGCAATTGCAGCAGGAGTTGCAGCTACAGGATGAAGAACAACAGCAGCAGCAGCAGCAACAGCAACAACAACAGCAACAGCAGCAAATGCTAACTCTTAGCATTGAGTGCAAAAAGGAGAAATATGATGTATCATTGGCGCCCAGTTTATGTCATTCGATTGAGGATGCTTTCGAGAATGACTACAGCAAGGATTGTAAGTATAAATAGGTCCAAAATGTAGATATAGAAGAATTAGAATAGAAATCAAAAGAAATGCACGCAACTTACGTTTGTGTGTATTTCACATTTAATAAAATTTAGATAATTCAGCAGAAACTGGAACTATTTAGCAAAAGTAAAACTAAAAAAATTTAATGAAATTTAGGCAATCCCACGTTTTGGTGATTTAGTTAAACGGCTTAGATTACTCGGGGAACTTTTATAGTGTTAGAAAAAGAATCATACAACGTGATGCTGCAGGTATCTTAAGTTGTTTTTCTATATAGATTTAGAAATATATGTATGCCAAGAGTTTTCCATAATAGATTTACCTCATCGACACAGAGACGACATAGCAGAGCAGGAGACAGCAAGAGGCGTAGATATTGGTGTTGCTCTTGTGTCAGCTAATTATGTGTATAGTTTTTGGTTTAGCTGCCATTCGTGGCATTTTTCCACATTTTCCACATGCTGCCGACTGGCTGGCTGGTTGGCTGGCTGGTGACAAGTTTTTCATGATTTTCACTTTTACTGCATTTGGAGAGGCCTAAATGTTTCGTTTCGATATGCGAGTGAGAGATATTATAAATAGCAGCAAGCAGTAAAAATTTTTTATACTTTTGCTTTCATTTAAAACATACATATAAACGCTTAAGTATATATATGTGTGCGAGTGTGTGTGTGTGTGTGTGTGTGTGTGTGTAAAAATAGATGAAAACATAAAGAAAATTTCCACAATTATTTGGCATTTTCTCGAGTTGAGTTTGACATGAGCATGTTGCGGGTGCGAGTTAATTGATGCGGGTCTCTAACACCAACAGCAGCAACACAAACAATGACTATTTATTACCAATTGTTGCCACAATTACCAAAAGTAGTTGTTGTCGTTGTTGTTGTTGTTGTTGTTGTTGTTCAAGTTAATTATGCATAATTTTCACACATCTTTGGGCAGAACACGCCCACTTTGCCAGTATTTACCTTTGACACATGTCACACAACGAGCAGCATGAGGCTTTGATTGATGCCTGACAGTGTTAGGGGCAGCGGAAATGTGGAAAAAACTCTTCGAGGGACGAACAGATAGACGTTTTAGCATTTTCTTTGCTTTTCGTTTTCCATGTTTCATTTCTGTTTATTTGCTTTGGCATTTGAGACAGATGCTTGCGGAGTGTTTCTCTTTTATCTACAAGTTTTTTCATTCTATTAGCTTGTTTTTTATTTGAAGAGGGGGGAAACAAAAAAAGTATCATAACTAGCTAAATGAGTATAGTATAGCTATAGCTGTGGATATATATTTGCTATATGTCTTGGCAAAATATCATGAAATAATTTAACAGAGCGAGAGATCGAGAGCGAGAACACAAGCCAAATATTATTGTTTTAAATTAGCATCAATGTCATGGGCAAAAGGAATTAATTGCTCGTCTGTTTCGTGAGTTTTTCTTTTCTCTACAATAACAACACGCACAACATATCAATAAATTACGTTTGTGTGTGTGTGTGTGTTTGCAACATAAATAATGTGTGGAAAGCTCATGATTTAATAAACCTTTAGGCATGCAAAAAGAAAACACACATAGGAATGTTGGTTAAGCAACATGAACTAGCGAAAACTTCGATTTTGATATAGTTAGTTAGCTTGAATACAAGAAAAAGTACAAATTTTAGAATTGAATTGAATTTAAACGATTAGTAGAAAATACAATTGAGAATAAACCTTTTTCAGATTTACAATAAAATAGAATCTAGAACAGAACAAAATTTGAAATATTGAATAGACCAAGATATTTAGATATTGTTTATATTTTATTAAACAATATAAACATATATTTAGATATTGTTTATATTTTGCAAACAATAGCAATAATAATAATGAATTATTCTTTTTTTTCCAAATGCCCAGCTACCAATTTGGATTGTTGGGGGGATTTGCTGCAAATGAATGTGGCTGAAGCGGCAACAAGTCGTGCTGTATCGCCAGCGCCAAGCAAAGTAACAACATTGCAACTGTTACAATTGCAACAGCAGCAGCAGCAGCAGCAACAACAACAACAGCAGCAGCAGCAGCAGAATATAATATTAAATGCCATGCCATTGATAACCATACAAAACAACAAACCATTGTTGCAACAACAACAACAACAGCAACAGCAGCAGCCAGAGGAGGAGCTGCAGGAGCTGTTGCTGCCGGGCAAACTGCCAGCAATGAGGTTGCTAAATGGCACCACAATTGCGCCGATCAACACGAAGGCAACCATACGCCTGGTAGAGAGCAACAAGGCCAGCAAGGCAACAGTGTTGCAAATGCCACAGCAGCAGCAACAGCAGCAACATGGCAGTAAACGTCATCTGAATAATCCAACGGCTGTGGAATCAAAGCGCTTAAAGAGCGGAACATTGAACCTAGAGGTGCAATCGCCGCAGTTGTTGCAGCAGTTAATGGGCAAGGAGCAGCAGCAGCAGCAGCAGCAAACACAGCAGCAACAGCAGGCGACTAAACGTCAAGCGAGCGATCGCTGGACAGCAGCAGAGGCCAAACATCAGAAGCAGCAACAGCAACAGCAGCAGCTGCACCAGCAGTCAAATTCGGTGCTAAAGAATCTGTTGGTCAGTGGACGTGATGTAAGTGCAGGTTATTGCATTGTGCCCATGCGGCCCAAGAAACAGTTGGCGAAGGTCTAAAGACAGCAACAGCAACAGCAACAGAAACAGCAATAACACGCCACCAACTCGGCTCTTACACATCAATCAATTAGTTAATTGAAACGGACAAGCCCATTTCTACAAATTTGTACTTGTAAATGGATCGATTTTATAGATAAAACCCACCCCCCACTAGCCCTAGCTCCCCAAAATGATGCGTAGGCAAAACGTGAATGTTGCATGCAACATTTTGCTTGAACTTAGACAACAAGCAATGTTTTGTCTGAGGCATAAGCATACCTATAACGATAACGATAACTATACTCTATGCTATATGTATATATAAATATATATATATATATATATACATACTATATACACATATATAGTCGTAATGATAGTCTAGCTTTAATGCGATTAGTGTTATCTGTAGTTTATAGTGTTTAGCATTATGTTTCCTAGGCTTAGTCAATGTTGTTGTTGTCGTAGTTGTTGTTGCTATTGTAGCAACTTCAGCAACAACAACAACAGTTTGGACTTTAAAACAAAGCACCAGAAAAAAAAAAAAAAACAAAACAGAAAAGAAGAAGCAAAAAATTATAAATTTTTGGTAGACTATTTAAAAAATAGTGTGAGACGTTGTCATTTTTAATGCATCATTGAAACCTAACTATAAGATTAAGTTTAATTTCAATTAATTTTTTAATGATTTTTTTAAATGGCAATTTTAATTTTATTTTTTTGCATTAATTTTTATTGTTGATTTCATTTTAAGCGCAATTGTTGTTATATTTTGTTGAGCATTATAATTTTGTTGTAAATATCTATATAAATAACTATAACTATTATTAATTAATTGACTAATTATTGAAAACAAAAAGTTAGCTTATAGTTTTTGAAACCACAACTGCAACTACAGTGACTACCAGTAGCATCACAACAGCAAATAAAAAAAAAAAAACAAAACTATAAAAATTAAAAAAAAAAAAAAAAATATTACAATAAAATTGTTCTACAAATACATCATAATTAATTGCTTAAAAAAGGAAACGTTTTATAGTTACATTTATTTTTGTTTTTTTTTTTTTTTATTTTTTACTGTGATAATTAATTAATTTTCAAAGATTTTTCAATTAAATTTGTTAAATGTGTAAGCATTTTTTGACTGAGGCAGAGTGCAGCGCCCGCTTAAAAGAAGAAACTTAAATAAAATGTTCGAAAATGAAATGTTTTTTATAGATATGATGATGCGTTTCGATTCGATTTGATTTGAATGATTTGAATGACTTGTGTTTGTGTTTTAAAAACAAAAGCAAATACCCTGTAAATTATAAAAGAAGATGCAAAATTCTGCAAACAAATTGAAATTCGAGCGCTGATGGTACAAAACAAAAAAAAAAAACAAAAAGAAAAAGAACAACAAAATATAATAATAATATAAATAAAAAATATAAATAAAATTTAAATTACAATTAAAATAAACGAGACACTATTACAACTAGCTAAAATTAATTATAGTCAACAGTGGCAACAAGAAGTACTATCTATGGTTATACTAGAGCAAAACTATTAGCAATTAAACGTATAGTCTATACATGTAAAACATTTAACATAACGTTATCTAACGTAACGTTACGTAACGTAGGTCAACATAACGTAAGATGTTTCCTAGTGCAGCTTAAGCTCAGTTATACATAACACGTCGAAGCATAGTTGAGTAGAGCAAGCGATTACAGGGTATATGCCATGTTGACTTTGTATGAAACCAATAGAAAACGATATAGTTCATTTGGCTCAAGTCTGATATTTAAAGCAAAAAGATATGTGCTTGAAATTAGAGTGTATTTCATTCGATTTTGAGTCTCATCTATTCAAATTTTGGGTTCAAATTTCATACAATCTCTGGGCTGCTACCCAAATCGCTTTAAAAACGGGAAACAAACGCTCAACTCAGCTAAAATTATATAGAATTCACCTAAGAAGTTGTTCTAGTTTATTTTCAATAGTTTTTTAAGTTTTTATTTAGCTAAAACAAAAAAAAAAAAAAAAAAAATAACGAAGCAATAAGAAAAATCTACAAACATTTTGTTTTCTTCTTCATTCATTTCGTTTGACAAAAAGTTTATTTTTATGCCCGAAAAAAAGGGATATTTATTGATTTTTCATAAAATACTGACCACACATCGAGTGACCCACATTGCGTGTGCCACGTTTCTATCGAAGGGTGTTCAGTTAGCCAACATATTTTTCATTGTGACTTTAATTAAACTTTTGCTTTTGCTGCCTGCGTGCCTAAGGCACATTTCTCTTATATACATATAGAATGTGTGTTGATATTGATAAACACACTTACATACACACACACACACTTATACAATGGCATATTATGACTTGGGGGACAACCTTCAAAAAGCCATAATAAAATATCCAGACATCAATTTACACGCAGCCGAAAAAGCTTGCCATGAGCACAGCCCTTACCACACTGGAGCACCCAATCACCTTGCCTTACTGCCACCCACGTTCCCTGGTTTAATCTATTCTTCCAACACGCGTAAAGTTTTAAAAACCCTGTAAACCTATGCGCACCTGCAGCAATGCAATAGAATATTTCCGTTTGCCAACGCCTCGAGCCTATTGACACTACCATGTCCTGGGAGTGAGGGAAGTCGGGTTCTCGTTTACGTTTACGTTTCCGTTTCGATTTCATTGTCTGTCATAACATTAGCATTTTTATTATTTGCTCTCAATGTGTGCGAAGTGTGTGGGTTGGGGTTTGTGTGTGTTTTTCTTGATTTTCGGAGTGTAGGCGGGGTATTGATTTTACAGCTCGTACAATGCGTATCAGGCTATATCTGTGTCTATCCTTTAATGTTTTTCATGCTTTCGCTGTGTCTATTGCCTTTAGCTTTCGCTTTCGCTTTCCCTTTCAGTTTTCACTTCGCACAGCTGATGCGTTGGCGCTCTCTCTTACCATTGAGAGAAAGAGACTCCACATTGGCTCTCTCTATTGTTTCCACTTTCACACTGTCCTGCTCTCCCACTCTGCCTATCTATTTGCTTGTCTCTCTGTCTCTTGACTCTCTGGGGTCTGTTTTTATGACCGACACGAGCTGTGCTCATTTAATAGGCCCACACGAGCTGCTCATGCCTTATGATTGAGGAGCGGAGGGAAGCTCTTGGCTCCTCCTTGTTGAGCTCTTTCCACTTGCCCGCTCTTTTGAGCTCTTCTCACTTTCTTTTGCTTTACTTTATACTTTTAGTGCTCTTCTTTACGCACGAAAACTTGCAGTAACTAGAAAATCCCGAAAATATGTTGCCTACTTTCAGGCGAGAATTGAAAACAATTTAATTATTTTAATTTTAATTTTGTTTAACTTTCTTTTGTTAAGACACGAAAAGCAAAAACTAGCATAAATAAATAGCGAAAATTTTGTTATTAAAGGAATGAAGTATGTTTAAAAAAAATATGAAGCTGAACCGCAACTACCTCGCGTTAAAGGCAGTCAAAAAGAACCGCATCTACCTCCAAGTTCAGAAAAAGAAGCTACAAAGTGCGTTTTTTTAATGCAATACAATATACAGAATGAATTAAATAGCAGTATAGGAAATTGAAATTGTTAGTAATAAATTTTTGTAAAACTTAATGGAAATTTGATAAGCAATCCTCCTATAATTGTAGTTGTAAGCATATTTGATGAATCGTAACTAGACAAATACCACGACAATTATATGATGAGTATTTCCCATTGATAATCAATCCTTATAGACGAAGAGTGTGCAGCATGAGTGCAATGAATTAATTAATGAAGAAATTTTCCAATGAAAAGAAAATATATGAAAATTTAAACTGATCTGCAAATTGGTGCATGTTGAAAATAATAATAAAAATAATTATTTTATATATATAGCCCGAAAAGACTGCGAGCCAAAAACTCTGAAAATTATTATTATACAAGCATAAAATACATGACATATAAATATTAATATAAATTTAAATATATATAATATATATACACACATACAATTACACAAAAGCCTAACTGAACTACAGCTACTATATACATAGAGCATTCAATAAGTATATAGAGTGCAGTGTCTGTACATAGAATGATTAGTAAATTAACGAGAAGAGATAGCGAGTGAGCGGTATGTATAGTATATATAGTTGGTTACCTCTTGGAGAGGCGCAAAGTGTTGAGAGTATCGCACCAGGCATACTTTTTGCTATTCGCGATTTGCCTAGCAGTAAAAGTGACTAGAAGAATCTTGAAAACTTTTTCAAAATACAAAGAAAAAAAAAAACAAATTAAATAAATTAATCGATGTGGCTTTAACTAAACTTAATCTAAACTATATTTAACTAAACTGTATTTAATAACGAGTAGCACTCAAATATATTCAAAATCAAGTCAAATTTCATTGCGTCTACTCATATTCATATACATACAAATACATTTATCGAAATTCACTCGAAATGAATCTATTCATATAAGATTTAGTTAAACAATTTTCACGTTATGTATGCGAATGGATAGAATGGAACGAGTTGGGAACTGGGAATGTTATCAGTTAAATATAGCTTTATCGAGAGGGAGTGCAAATGGAGCGAGTGCGACTGCAGCGAGTAGAAGATACACCTTAGCGAGTGAATCTGTAGCGAAAAAAAGTGTAGCAAGTAAAACTAGAACGAGTGCAATCAGTTTGACTAATATAGGAGTAGGCCTCGCAGCGAGTGAACGACTTGATCGAGAAAGGAACAGAGAGTACATACAACTACAACAAATATACCACATATACCTCAGTACGTGCATAAGTACATGTGCATGGATGCTATAGACGCATCCATGCCGCAAATTATATACCTCGTGTATAACAAACACATACATACATACAATACAAACTACATACATATTTAATGCAAACGAAAAAGTACATAAAATATACATTTAATATATGTATAACTATTACGAAAGTCCTATAAATTATTTAACTTAAATCTACAAAATAAATACAAATGCGAGATACCAATGGAAATGCAAAATTTTGAATAGTTGAATAATGTAACGAAAAAAATCTTAGTAAATGTTGTGCGACAATTTTGAATAATTACAGAAAGACGAAAAATATATTACAAACTAATACAAATAGTGTTTTTTTACTACCTCCCCGAAATCTTGTTGTATGTGAAATGCATTTATAGTCAAAAAGTAAAAAGCAAAAATTAACTAAAAGTAAATAAAATTGAATTAAAAAAAAGAAAAGCATAGCAATCTTAACTAATACAAACTTAAATCTAAACTAGCGCAAGTATAAACTAAATGTTGTGTAATTTTTATAGAATTATATATATATAAAATGTATCTATACATATATACATATATTATATATAAAACATAACTTCTATGTGTGCGTCAGCCGTAGCAGAAAATACCTCAGAAAAAATGCTTAAAGTACGAAAT
>JBANCZ010002767.1:0-14657 GCA_037040025.1 Sphaerogastrella javana
CTAAACACAGGGTCCCTACTGTCGGGAAAGTCCCTACTGTTGGATAAGTATATATGTATATATGTATATATGTATATTTTTCAAATATATTATTAAATGGCGATTTCCGGTAAAATTTGACAACATGAGTTTCTGGCCAAAGTGATTAAAAAAATTTCGATTTCCGATCAAAATTGGCAAAAAAAAAATTGTTGCTAAAATGACCATTTCCGATTAAAATTGGCAAAATTGGTGTCCAAAATATCAATTCCCGGTCAAAACTGTCAAAAATTGGTGGCTAAAATGGTGTCAAAATTGAGACAAATGGAAGCTAAAATGGCTATTTCCGGTCAAAATTGGCAAAAATGGCATCCAAAATGACGGTAAAATGGCTTTTTCCGGTCAAAATTGGCAAAAATGGCGGTCAAATTGGCCAAAAAGTTGCGATTTTCAAAATGCCTGCTTCCGGTTTCCGGTCAAAATGTCCGAAAAATGGCGATTTTCAAAATGGCGGCTTCCGGTTTGACCGGAAACGGTTTTGGTTTGCTAGAACCTACATATCCACCCTACTGGCATGCTGAGCGAATCAAGTTGAGTTTGTGCACCGCTGTCTGCTCTCCTCAACCCTCTTCCAACTGTCAGCTGTCAACTGTCCGCTGTCTGCTGTTCGGTGTCCGTTGTCCAATGTATGCTCCCTAGAATCCACAGCATGTGGTCCAAACTGTCATTAATAATGCAATTGTCGGTTTAAGCTGATAAATTTCTGTGGCCTGACAATTTGTCCATCGCAACCACAACAACATGGGAGTAAACAGAAAGCGAATCCAATATAGAAACTACATAAATTTCAATTAGGTTTTACTGTAAGTTTACAGTGTTAATATTTGGTAGTTATGTTTGCAATTTTAATTGGATTATCAAGCAAATAATGAGCAATAATTAGTAGTACCTTCTGTCTAAAAAGGACCCGGAATTGTTAAAAAAAAAACATAAATTTAAAATTAATCATCAATATTTATTTTGTTTCCTTCAAAATAGTCCCCATTGCTTACAATACAATTATGATATCGGCGAACCCACTCTTCTTAGGGGATTTAAAATTTAAAAAAATTTTAGCAAAAAATTTGGTTTTTTTTTTGAATATTTTTAATTGAGAATTTCATACAAAAGCATTTTGTTTTTTATAATTATTCAAAAAGATATAAAATATATCATATGTACATACTTTCAAGTCTTTTATGTAGTAATATATCTTCTTTCACAATGCATACATATTTAACCATATATATTACAAAGGTTAAACCTTACACTATTTAAAATTGAGAAAAATTAAGTTGAAGTATTTTGTTAAGTGTATGCTTTGAGTCTACAAATAACCCTCACATGGCTGTGTTGCACTCAGATTGAAGCGAAACGCCCAGCGAGCAGCACGCAAAACACTTGTCGCGAAGCCACCGCAAAAATGTGGCACAGTAGGTGGCACGTTTTGTTGGTATACAGTTTGGCACTAATGTGTGTTGCATTGGTGTTGTTTGGCACCGCCGAAAGTGAGAGCAGGGTTACACTGAGCGATAATTATAATTACTACAACAATGCGAGCGTGAAGCAGCTGCGTTTCCATGACTTTGAGCCGCGACAACAACAGGTGGCTCGACGGTCGGCCAACGAGTTGGCACAACGTGAGGCGCGTGGCTTCCATTTCACGCCCACGGGCGAGGATGTACACATTGAGCTAGAGTTCATCATACCCTTTGTCCGTGTGCCTGTGCGCCGCAGCATGAAACTAGCTCGCGATGCACTGCAGAGTCTCTTAAATCTACGTACGAACGCGGTGCTCAATACGGCGGTCATTGTGGCCGCTGGAGCCATTATTGCAGGCATTGTCCGGCTCGTATTGGCACCCATTGTGTTTACATCGATGTCCAATGGTTACGGCTACTACAATGCCAAGGAGAATGCAGATGATATGGCCAAGAGCAGTCGTAACAGTGAGTACCCACAGTTCAACTCAATTAAACTATCTTTATATCAATTTTTTCTCTTCTACATCGTCAGTGCGGAGTCTTACTAAAGTACTGGAATCGCAGCTGGATGAGCATAACATCGATGTCTCTGTCTGTGCACAACGCGCCATTTGCCTGTACCTGCAACAGCATGCTGCCCAACCCTCGCAGTCTACCCCAGGCGCCGGCAAGCTGCTCCATCTGCTGACCAAGTAGGTGTTGGATGTCTTAAAAAAATTTACTTCCTTTCTAACCTATACCTATACTAAACTGCACTTAGCTCTCACTGGACGCACAGTCTCCTCAATGGCACGGCTGTATTCGATGCCATTGATGTGGCACGCACCAGCCGCAACTGTGTTAGTACCTACCGAAGCTGCAGCTGGCCCCACTTGCCACAGGGCGACAGTAAGTGGCACGGATCCTGGCCCAAGTTATTGCAGTATTTCAATGGATATCTATTTGCTTGAATTAGTTTTTAGCGTGTATTTTATTTATTTGTAGTTCCTATTTGGTGATAATAAATTTCGGTTTTATAAACAATATGGTATTATTCTACTTATTACAATTTAAATACAGCTTCATAGATCACTTTATCTATTATTAATTAGAAAAATGAGCCACAAATGTCGTTATTATAATATGATGAACTTATTTCCGCTTGGATACATTATCATATTTCAAATTTTGTAAATAACGGACGGATATTGTTATAGATATTGAAAACAAATTAATATTTTTATTTAAAAAAAAATATTTATATTCAATAAAAATGCAAATATTATAAATTTATAATCAAAATCTTTGGAGTATATATTAAAATATTAATTCGCATTTCTTCTTTTATTTTATTTATTTATTTTTTTCTTTTTGCCAACTTTACAAAACAAATATTTTTAAATGGAATGGTTGCAAATAAAGTAAGTAATCAATTCGCATGACTGTGGGCAAAAGTATCACTTGGAAATTGGTTCAATTTGAAGCTCAACTTGCAATTGAAAGTCAAGGAAGTGTCGCCCGTTCAATGTGGATTTTGTTGTTTGTTCCTCGTAAAGCAAACAAATTGTTTGTCACCTGCACCCGGTGTGCGTTATGTCACGCGCATGCGCAACCATCAACCAGCAACCACCAAGAAGAAGCAACAACAGCGGCAACAAAATGTGGTGCAGCCAGCGTCAAATTAGCGCATTTGAAACTCAACGATGCGGTACATCATAGACACGTCTTTCTATGCAGTGACAAATTTGACAGTGGCAGGTTACAAAGCATTGACAGTGGAATTCAAATCTGTGGCAGCTGCAGCAGACATCAGACCTCTAGGCGGAAGCATGCGGAACCTTTACAGCTTACTTTTGCTACTCCTACTGCTCTACAGTTGTGCCTTGATCTGGGCGGCATCCAGTGAGGAGGAAGACGGGTCATCAGAAGGTGGAGCCAAACAGGTTGATACTGACGCGACATCTGGACAAAAACAGCAGAAGAATCAGCAGGGATTTCGCTTGATATCATTCGATACGGTAGACAAGGATATTGCCATTGGACTCGATTACCTGTTGCCCTTCGTCAAGGTGCCTGTGAAACGTAAACGTCACGATCCACCCAAGGTATGCCAGAGATTAATGTGGATATAGACACCTTTAATATATTTGAATAACTACTGCACTTTTTCCAATCCTGCAGCCGCTGCTCGTCATTAACTCTGCGGCCATACTTAGCTGTGGTTTGGTTGCTGCCGGTGGCGCCTTGGTTGGTTATTTAATACAGACCATGGGACTGGAGAACATAGTGCCAGATAGTAAAAGTGAGGATTCAGCTAACCATGCACGCGGCTTGCTAAATGAAGAGCAGCATCTGCTGCAGTTCTTTGAGAACTTTAAGCTAGTCCATCGCAATGCAAGCGGCGAGCGAGTGGGTAAGTGTCCAGTGGTTTTATCTGTAAAAGATTAACTGTTACTACGCCTATTTAAACCCATACAGAGACAGCGCTGCCCAGTCTGCTAGACACCATAGAGCGTAGTTTCTTGGAGCAAGACATCAATCTGCCCGTTTGTCTGCTCAAATCCTTATGCACACTAACCCACAAAGCCGTCAGCAATGTGCATAGTGGTCAGGCCACGGAGCTGGAGATGCTTTTGGACGGGGCAAGTAGTTGGAGCTGGCTCTTGTCCTGGCTGGAACAGTCCACGCTGCGTGAGGCCATTGAGGCGGGGCGGGTAGCTACTCCTCATTATTGCGGTGTCAAATACCCACGCTGTAAGTGGACAGCACCAGATGAACAATTGCTGGATCTACTCCAAAATAATGTGCAGTTTAATTAAATGTAACTATCTGTTTATTTTTTATATTAAATTTTAAACCTTTTCCTCCCAAAGCGATGAACACCTTGATATACGGCATGATGAAACAAATTTTGTATATCTTTATTAATCAATTGTTATAATTAGGATAAACATAAAAATTTTGAAAATATTTGAACAGAATTTTGTATTAAATTTGTATGTGTGTGTGTGTGTATTTGTGTGTATGTGTGTTTTTCTTGGTTTATATAGAATCCCTAACTAAAAAGACGCTGCTTTGATTTTTGATGTAACGCGTCCTCTAGAACTAGAAGCTAAATTACGTAAGACAATTTCATGACAAGTTGACAAAAAGTTGGAAAAAGAACATTGCAAAAAGAACATTAAGAATTATAATTAGCATTATTGAATTGTGAACAAAATATTGTGGACAAAAATCAGAGAAATATGCACAGAAAGAAATACAAGAATTAATTTGTATATTAAACAAAATTCAAAGTTAAAATTATCTGACAAAACGTTATGGGAAAACTTAATTTAAGATATTAAATTAGTTGGTAGGGTTTGAAAACAGTTGTGCTTAAATCTAGATTATTTCAAATCAAAATTTCTTAAGGTTTCTTTTACTTTTTTTTTTTTTTTCTTTTTTGTTTTTGCAGAATATTTTTCAAAAATTATATGTATATTCTTTATATTATTATGATTATTTTTTATATTTGCATATTTTTTTTTGCTTTTCACAGCTGCTGCGTGTTGCATGCCGCATGTCGTACGTTGTTGTTGTTCGTATTACAACCGCCACCAGAAAATATCTTTGAATATCTTGAACCTTTCAGCAATAACTATGAATATTTTTTTGCTATTTTTTCTTCACTTAAATATGTTTTTTTTTTTTTGGGTTTTTTCTTCGGACAACTTTTGTTGTGGGATTTTTTTTTGTAGAATCATTAGGACTAAATTATACAAACGTATATTCATCTGTTCTAGGCAGTTAAAGTTGCTACACAAAAATCTATGCAAAATATATATGTATGCTAAAAACCGTTCCTGTTTTCTTTATCTTTCTTATAATTCTTTTATCAAGTATATATATTTTTTCTTTGATTTTGCTGATTTTGCATTCTGGTTGAGCAGCTGCAGTTGCTGATTGTGTGCAGTTTTCTAAACGCAAGGCTCAAAATTCAATCTTTTGGTTAACATTTTAATCTAATCTACTTTCAACTCGCTCGCATCCTCCATCCTTTGCTCAGACCAACAAAATAGACACAAAATTTTCACAAAAATGTAAACTCAACGAAAATATAAAATGCTTATAATAAAATGCAATTTCAGATATTTTTGTTTTGATCCTGTCTAGAGTTGATTTAAGGTATTACGGACCAATCGAAGCTCGAGTCAAGCTGATCGAACTCCTCGCCGCTCATATTGTAGTTGTCGTTGCACAGGTCCATGAAATTTGGCTGACGCAGTTGACGCAAGGGGTTGCTGCTGTCCATGAAAGATATCGAAGATTTGCGACTGCTCTGTTCGGGTCTGGTCTTCTCTAGCTGCTGTTGTTCCTGATTCATTGGCGGCGGCGCTTGTGGCACAATTTCTGTGGACTTATCGGCCATGATGTTGTCATCGATGCCACTGTCACTGGACGCATCCGTCTCGCAGGCCGTCAGGCCAGGAGGCATCGAATCCTCTAGAGATGCGATTGAACTGGTGTCACCATCGCAGCTGAGACTCGGCAACACTGGCGAGAGCTGCAGATTTGTGCCACTTATCAACGGATTATGGCGATAATTACGCAGCACCGATGCTGTCGATGTGTGACAATGCAATGGCACGGTATATTTGTTGGCATCCAGAGACCCAAAACTATTAGGTATGGTCTGGTCTAGGGAGTTATCGTCTATGAGCATGGGTTCGACCACATCTTCAGGAAGATCGACCTGTTTTTTGAGGGAAGGAATGAAAAACCACGAAAAAAGAAAGTTTTTATTAGTAAAATGTATACAGTTTTATCGATATATTATCGAATATATTTAAAGAAATATTGCTTGTTATGGAAGCAATGAATTTTTAAATATATTTTGCAATTATATAGAGACTAGAGAAAAAGCTGACCAGTCGAATGTTAATTAATTTCTGTTCAAGAACGATAAGTTATCGATAAAATTATCACCATTGAATATCACAGCAACACAGCATATACTGAAAATGTTTTATAAAAATATAAGAATTTGTCACATTTCTTTGGGTAAGTAATTGTAAATGGATCGATTTGTTGTTTATCTAAAGTACTTAAAATATAACTAAGCTTAATTTAATTTACAATAATCAGTGCTTAATTTAACTTAAATTTAACAATTTATAGCATAATTATGTACCTAGTCAGAGATAAGCTCATCAAAATACAAGCCTCATTCGTATTCATAGCGAATGAGAGCAATTAAGAAGCCAGCGCCGATAAGCAGTCTTTGCTTCAAAGTGACTCGAAAAACGAGCCGCAGCTCACGGTTAAATCCAGCTAAAATTGTGCGCAAGATTTAGGTCTTAGCCTCACGCGTAGATACACAGACACACGCACACTCAGACGAATATTTAAAGTCAAAACCCAAAGGAGTAAAGGGAAACCAACACTTGAGTCCATCAAGAGAGTTCAAATGTAGCTGATGAGGGGCCTGGAACGACAGATGAACCACAACCACAGCATCAGCAACGTCTATAAATCATATTTTAATGATGGGCTCCAGCCGGAATTCGTTACACACTTTCGGCTCCGGCTTTAGCCCGACCGTAATAGAATATGCCGCAAGGGGGAATGGGAGCTATGGAAGGGCCGTTATGATTAAGCTACATACAAATACGACGCCACAGGAAATCAGGCACATATCAATCTCCACGAACGCAAAGAGACTGCAATTTTCAATAATGCCAACGATGATTAAGTTGCCACCAAACCTAAAAATATATATCGTTAGTTATATATATAACACTGTTAATGTCTGCTATTATTATTATGGTCAAAGTTCGAGTGCAGTTTATTGAACTATTGCCAGACTAACAGCCATATATTTGGTTATTTGAAATGCTTTCACTGCAAGCACAGCATAGCGAAAAGGAAAAAGCGAAAGTGCTGTAAATTGATCGATGAGCAAATAAGCCATAGACAAAAGCGAAAGTTCTTAGCTGGTGGCTATAGCTGGCACGACAGCTGCTTAAATGTGGGCTGAGCACAATTTTGTGCCCCTGGGCGACACATTAACAGCTGCTTGACTAAAGACCACGACAACAACAACGACACAACCCAAAAAAATATAGAAAACACAAGCTCAAGACACACAGCATCATATGAAAGGAAGAGCAATGTTAGATACACAGATAAACGCGATATGTTAGAGAAGGCACCATGTCGTTGTCCATGGTGGTGGCATAGCTCAAAACGAAAAACTCGAAGAAATTTCAATTCCAATGAAAATACAGCTTAGGGAGGGAGTATCGCACATAGACCGAAATAGGGTCTTTAGTGGTATCGGTAGATGGAGTTGCGGACAGGGTGTTATTTATATAATAATAGTCTATAAGAAAAATTTAATTTTCTCATATAATATAGTATATATTTAGTCAGTATTTTGCTGTGGTTGCTTTGTTAGTACAACCCTTTAGTGTAGAACTATTGAGATTTATTTGGTGTTTTCATAGGACTCATTGTTTCTCATAATCCACCAATCCTGAAACTTCATCGGATAATAATTGCCATGCACATCCAAAGCCATGATGGTTTCATGCGGTCCAATTAATTCGGAAGTGGGAGAATATGGCTTCAGCTGTTGCTGCTTCTGCGATCGAGGGCTATTCATTGGGTGTGTTGCGCCCCCACTGTAGTGGAAACGCATGGTGCCCATGGTCATGGGCACGGGAGCTGGCAGTGGCGAGAGTCCTGCAGATTGCAGTTTATCGTGCTCCTCGTACAGATCCTCGACAATGGGCAGCAGTGCCTGGGTTAGCGAGACATCATGCTGCTGCAGTGCAGCCTGCAGACGCAGCTGCTGATGGGTGCTCAACAGATATGTTGGCGATATGTCCGCATCAAAGACAACGCGACCCGGTGACTGCGACTGGAGCTCATTCATCTGCATCTGGCTAAGACTGTAGCTCTGAAATGAGAAATTCCAGGAACCACGGTCAAGACTAACATTGTGCTCATAGCTCAACGGTATAACCTCAATGTCATTTGGCTCATTGCTGCTAATGATGTTGTTATTGAGGTTATTTGTGTTGTTGTTGGTGTTGTTGTTGTTGATGTTGCTGTCACCGCTGCAGTTGATGTCGCTGCAGCTGATGTTGCTGCAGCTGTTCAGATTCTTTGGTATCACCTGTATGACTGTCTTGGGCATATCTGTGCCCGGCACCTGATTCTTGTGGCAACGAAAGAAATCGAGTGCCTGCATTACGGACTTCATATCTGGAGTATTGGTGTCACTGGCATTTGGCAAGACCCCAGCGGGCAGCTCCTTGGTCACACGAGTTATGCCAGGTATGGCATACAAGCCGTGCGACTGATCCGGCTTGTATAGATTGGAGCCCTCGTACAACATCTCCATGGTGGTGCCACCCTTGTGCACCTGCTTGTCGAGCACCCGCCACTGATCACCCTTGACAGCACCCTTTTTTCAAAGAGTTCAATTTGTTAAATGAAATTGAGCGATTCAAATGATCTTTACCATTGGTTTTATTTACCTTTTCCTTTGCTTTCTTTTCAGTTGCGGCACCCTTTGCGGCTTTCAGTGGTGGCACGTGGTCGCCGCTATTAGCACGCTCTTGCTTAATGTTCTTTGCCGTTGGAGTTGAAGCCTGCATATTCGATCTGCCATTTGGCTGTTTATTACCGTGCTTTTTATATGCACCGTTTAACATGTTGAGCGCGTTACAAAAATGGAAGATAAAAAAAATTCTTGTAGTAAGCCCCTCGGTTTAAGTAATACGCGCTGTGAAAATTCGAGTGTGCAAATATTCCGTAGTCGCCGGTTGACATGTGAGTAGAAGAAAAAGAAAAAGAAATTGACAACTCTCTCTGACAGTAAAATCGAAACTTCACCTGCTACAACTCTGCCACAGTATCGATTAACGTATGGCGATTCATTCGATTAATCACAGTGTAGTGTTTCAATATTTATCAACTTTGAATTCCAATTTCATTTGAGCAGCTGCAGTTGAATAGTTAGTTTCTTCGAAGAAGACAATATTTATAAAAATATATTAAACTGTGTAACAAGATCTATTTATAAAATCTATATTTCACAGTGCAATGACCTAACAATTATTTGTAAGCTAAATACTATACACCACGAAAAAATTTATTTGTATATACATAAAAATAAAAATATATTTATATGTATTTTATATCAAAGGGTATGTTTCAAGCCTGAGTTAGATCTATAATAAATCACTTAATGATTTAAAAATTTCTTAGAGTATGGCTATGAAATGCATGCTATAATTAAACAGCTAAAAAATCTACATAAAAATATATACTATAAAATATATACATAAACAGAGACGAGAAAAATCGTGATTTATTCCATTCAAAGTCAAAGACAGAGCAAACACACTGTCATCTCTAACAGAGAAATTGAGCAAACAAATTGGCTTGGCACGCGCCTTCAGTCCTCAAGGCAGAACTCGATCTACCACTCTTTTCATTTTTGGGCACCCCAAAAAAATACTAAATGCCAAATATATTGTAATAGGTTTATTGTTTGATATATTGTTAGCATTGAGCCTCCTGTTTTGGCTCACAATCATAAGCATCGAGCAACGACATCAACATCGAGCATCGATATTGGCATTGGCATCACAATCGACCTAATATGCCGCAATAATAAATTATTAAAGCCACAGCAAAGGCGTAGGAGAGACTTCACTTAGAATAATTGTTAAAATATCCTTAGGGAACTTGAGATGAGACAGGCTTCATAGAGGCGGACGCAGAGGTAGAGTCTGTGTGTGTAGGCTGTTAGGTCAAATTGTATTTGCTGAGCTTTGCAGCTCTTTAAAGCAAATTTAATTGGTTTTCATTTTCCTTTCTATTCTGTATCTTTTCCCTTTTTCGTCTTCATTTTTATTCGACTTGGTTCATTGACATTACGTGCCAAAATGAAATGAGTCACATGGGCACAGCCTGTGTTCGCTGTGAGCTGCAAGCCGTGAGCACAATGTAATTAAAGCTAAACTTTTGCTAGCACCCAGCACAAGCAAAAAACAGCATGCTACATTCGCGTGTGCAATGCTTGAATGGGGCATAACATTGAAATTATTAGCAAAAGCTTAACCAAAGTTGGTGGATTTTTGGGTAATAATATCATAAACATTTCAATGAAATTTGATTAAAATCAATCGAGGGTATATCAAAGTTTTACTACATTGTAATATACTATAGTTATTTTTTTGAACTATTAAACAAACGCCCTCAAACTTGGTGTACATACGTCCGATGATGTGGTAAACATATTTAGAGTTTCAACAAAATTGTTTAACCATATAGAACCAAAAGAAACTGTAGATCAACTGAATTTATAGTCCAATCCACATTTCCAATGCACATACCCTAATAAAACTTGAGCTCCACATAGTCAATGATATTTTCAATATTAAAACCAAATCTCGCTCAAATCGAAGTGCTTATAGTTTTTGATAAGCCGGAAAATGAATTGTAGAATTTTTGACGATACGGCTAAACTTTGGCTATATAATTGAACTAACCAAACACTTTAGGCGCAATTATATGGCATGATTATAATAAAAAGTCGCAGCATCAATATAAATATATATGCAATATATTTCTGTGTGTAGGCAATAATCTGTACGAGGTCAGACAGACAGAAATTATGGTACCTCAACTCGAGAAGTAATAACACGTTTCTGGCAGGAAACTGTAGATCTGCAACCGTGTTTAGCTACTGTCTGGGATGCCAAGCTATAGCTACTGTCTGTCTACAGTCAACAAATCAGACAATCAAACTCTATATATATGGACACAGATTTAGCCACAGCATCAGAGTCGGAGACCGGAGACAGGGTTGGAGGTGGAGTCGGAGTTGGAATTGGAGTTGGAGTCGGCGTCTAGAGCCGTTCACAATACAATTGAATTGATGAATAAAACGCCCACTCATCGTCAAAGTCATGATGAAAATTATGCTGCTGCTAGCAATGATGATAATGATGATGATTATGATGATAATGATGATGATAATGATGATGATAATGATGATGATAATGATGATCATGTTTAGCTACGTTTCGTGTCTTATTTTGGCTACTGTTTTCACTTTTTTTTCATCTCTCTCGCAAATGACAGATCAAAGATTACCCCAACAGCCGTCATAATCATTGGGGAGTTTCGTGCTCCTCATACTCTACAATGATGACCCCTTGCTTCTACAGCGGGGCCGAGGTGTGGAGCGGGCGCTGACAGCGTGTAGGAGGGGTTGTTTGCTTGCAGACAGACAGGCAGACAGACAGACAGACGGACGGACAGACAGACAAACAGACAAGGAAACATCAAATGCACAAGACACGCGATTTCTTTGACATTAATCAAAATAATTGGCGCATTTCAACTTCAAACTTGCGCCTCAACACACTCATTCGCATTCATTCGCACTCATTCGCACATATTCGCATCAATTCGCACCCATTCGCACTCATTGGTATTCATTGCCACTCATTCGCATTCATTCTCACGTATTTTGTTCCCTTCCTTTTGCTTCTCTTCCTCTCTATGGCCCACTCTCTTCCCTCTCTCACTCTTTCTCGCACTTTCTCTTATCTCACATTCTCTCTCCTCACTCTGTCTCTCTCTATTACTTTTCTCTCTCGCTCCATAACTTCATTTTCCTCCTCTTTCTCTCGCTCCCTCCTACCCCGTTTCTATCTTTATTTTACTCCTTTCATTCTCCTTTTCTACCTTTCCATTATATCACTCACCCTCTCTCCTCTCCTCTCTCCGCCATTGTCTCTCGTCCCTCCTCTCTCCACTCTCCCTTCTCCACTCTCCTCTCTTCCTTTCCCCCTTCAATCGACCTTCCTCTTTCTCTCTCTTGTCTTCATGTCTTTCTCTCTGCTTTCCCTCACTCTCTATCTCTCTTTCTCTCTCACCCTCATCCTCATCCTCTTCTTTTCTTTCCTCTCTCTCTATGTATTCCAGACAATTCCATATAAATTTATAATAATTTCTTCTTTTTATATTCCTAACGCACTTTCAGGGACATTTACTACACATATTTCCCCTATCCCTATTTACTCCCTCCTCCGACCACCGCCCCCCCCCCCTTAGCACACACACACACACTCTCTCCATTCTTGGTGCAGTTGCATTTGGTATTTCGTTGAAAATTATTTGGGATGTGACGCGCCGAGATTTTTGTTTGTCACCAGACGCTGCCACTCTTCCATTCCCCACCGCTCCCACTCTTCCTTCTCTCCCCGCTTCCACTATCTCGTTCTCTCGCTCTTACTCCCTCTTCCAGCTCCACGCTCTGCTCTGCACTGTGTGGCGATCTTTCACCTTGTCTGCCGCAACGACGTAAGCGCCATAAATAATATTTAACATGAATATGCAGCCTCAACATTCAACAGACTCAACATTCAACATTCAACATTCAACATTCAGTATTCAGTATTCAGTATTCAACATTCAAAACGACTCCCAGATCCAAGTTTTAGCTCCGACGGCAACACGGCGACATTGCGCCTGCTACCAACTCATAAAACTGTTTCAGCCAACAACAATAACAACAACAACAGCAACAGCAACATCAGCAACAGCAACAGTAACAGCAGCAACATCAGCAACAACAGCAACAGCAGCAGCAGCAACGGCAGCAACAACAACAACAGCAGCAGCGATGCCTTCATTTCGTGTGGCACTTTATATCTTTAGCCCTTGCCACGCCTTCTTTGGGCAACGGCAGCAGCAGCAGCAGCAGCGAGAGCCAGAGCCAGAGCGAGAGAAAAATGAATTATGATTATTGCCATGTAAAAGAGCAGGCGAAATGTCAAAGTGACAACGCCTAATATATGATTATGTTTTCGAGCCCTCGAAATCTGATACTCTCTCAAACACATACACACATACACATGTGAAGTGAAAGACACACAGAGAGAGAGAGAGAGAGAGAGAGAGAGAGAGAGAGAGAGAGAGAGAGAGAGGCAGAAAGAGATACAGAGGCTGGACACATCAAACACTTAGCTACAACCGCAGCTGATGTTGCTGCTGTTGTTGTTGTTCTTCTTCTTGTTGTTGTTGCTGTTCTTGTTGTTGTTCCTGTTGTTGTTGGCTTCTGTCGACAATTTCCCACCATGGCATGGAGCGCACATCAATCCCCACAAGAGACGAGCGAGACACGACCCGATGCCAACCGCAGCCAAAAACCAAGAGCCAAAGTCAACTCGGGTTAACCGCAGCAGAAGCCACAAAGGCAACAGCAACAGCAGCAACAAAAGCAACAGCAACAACAGCAACAACAGCAGCAGCAGCAACAGCAGCCTCTGTTGTTGCACTTGTTTTTTCGGTTCGTTTTCACTCTTCTTGTTGTTGTTTTTTTGTTTTTTGCAGAGGCGTGGCCACACTTGAAGCGTGCGAAGCAGCAGCAACAGCAGCAACACATGTGAACCAACAGCAACAACACGAACGGCAGCAACAGCAACAAGAGCAGCAGCAGCAGCAGCTGTAGATGCAGATGCAGATGCAGATGCAACTTGCCTGATAGCCATGTCCTACACTGACTTTATTGCTGCCATATATATACACTGCTACAAATAATGTTTGCTTAATTGTTCTATGACACTTTACAGCTAATGAAATCTATATTTATATATTGCTCGAATAAGGAACGTTTTTGTAGTTTATATTATAATTAATATTAAAATAATTATTATTATTACAATTATTTTTATAATATTATTATTATATTAATTTTTACTATTTTTATTATAATTATTATTGATATTAATATTTTCATTATTTTTATGATTTTTAATATTATTATCATTATTATTAATATCATTATTATGATTATTATTATTGTTATTATTATTATTATGATTATTATTATTA
This sequence comes from Sphaerogastrella javana, assembly GCA_037040025.1. Classification (NCBI taxonomy): domain Eukaryota; kingdom Metazoa; phylum Arthropoda; class Insecta; order Diptera; family Drosophilidae; genus Sphaerogastrella; species Sphaerogastrella javana. Next base: position 14,385 of record JBANCZ010002767.1, read on the forward strand.
TTATGATTATTATTATTATGATTATTATTATTATTATTATTATGATTATTATTATTATTATTATTATTATTATTATTATTATATTTATTTTAATTAATAGTTTTATTAATATTATATTCAATCCAACGTTTCTTTTCTCGAATTTGTTCGGTCGTTCTACGGTCATCCAAAGCTTTGTAATCGTTCATCTAATTCGATACTCAATGTCCAAAATGTAAACAAAATGTTTGCATGTCTGTGCATGCACAGTCTGTTACATTGTAGACGTGCGTC
>JBANCZ010002768.1:0-14652 GCA_037040025.1 Sphaerogastrella javana
ATCCTGATCAAGAATATATATACTTTATGGGGTCTGCCACGCCTCCTTCTGCCTGTTACACACAAATCGACTTTGCATTGGTTGGTTAACAATGACTGACAATGACTAACTATATTAGGGTTCTCATTGGAAGGTCCTGCGGATGGCACCTCTTCAATCTTCTCTTCCTAGGAGAGTTTCTCAGCCTTCTCGCTAGTGGGTTGTAATGGAGATCCATTCTCTGCAGGAAGTTGGCCGAATGTTTTTGAATAGTATCGCCAACTTTGGGGACCTTGAGATCTCTTTCGATATCTCTCGTGCGCATATGCCAGGGGGCATTACACATCCTTCTTCGACAGCATAGCTCCAGATCGGGCAAAGTATGGCTTTGTACACAAATCTCAAACGAGCAACATCACTGTATCACACCGGAAGGTGCCGCTTAAAAGCGAAAATCGATTCCGTTACTCGATTTTGGCGATTTTAATCGCAATTATGATTAAGTCAATGCACAACCAATAAAACAGACAACAATAAATGATATTTATTTGTAAACAATACATTAAAATAGTTAACAGTATTATAGTTAAATTTAACGGTAACGGTTCCGCTCTCATGCTGTGGGATATATCATTAAATAGTAAGAAAAAGTGTTTCGATAAGGTACTAAAACTGTATCGATCATGGCTCAATGGCAAAATTGGCTAACCGGCAAATCGTGCGAGACTAAACATTTTAGTGACAATACGAACAATATATAACAATATAGAAAACTATAAAGGATTTTATCACCCCAGAATTGAACTGTATGTTCAATTTGGAATTTATTGCACAATGGCAAATGGTATCAGAGAGCATAAAATATATATATATTCGCATAAAAATCACCATTGTATCTGCTCATTTATCATCAATCAATCAGAATTGCAATTCACGCAACAAATGAAAAGAAGAGAACAACAAACGGCAATATTTATACCCTACATTCATAACAAATGACGGAATCAGGATACATGCGAACAGATACAAACATTTAATAATCATGAAAACTGATAATGTATATTCTGATCTCTACTCTGTGTATAAACATCTAAAATTCGATATATGCATTTGTTGGGTCTATTATAGGTAAATTGTGCTTTTCTGTTTCTATGACAACAGAATCGGAATATGTCCGTATAATGCGAAAAGAGTCAATTTGTAATATGCATATCGTATTATAGTATCTGGCGGTCGTGCTCCTCTGACATTTACGCTATTCCAAATGGATTCAGATACAATTCAATGCAAATCAACGCAAAAACAAGCGAAATGACATTAGTTTTGGTTGCCTTTTTTATTTGCAGCATCAGCGCGTTCGAAATGCGTCATATTCTTTTTCGACAAGCAGATCTATACATAAATATATATAGATATATATATGTATATATATAAATATATAATGAGTGGCACGGTTAGCCACAGGACACGCACAGTTGTGGCTGCCAAATTGCAGAGAATGCATTTAAAAATCCTTTGAAATGTTTGCTCGTTGCAGTCGATTTGAGTGCCAAATTCCGGCCAAATTCTTGGCTCGAGTTCATCATTTGTGAGGCTGCAGTGAATTCACAAGAGACTCAACCGGACAGAGAGAGAAGAAGGAGAAGACGACGGAGTAAACTCAATTACGTGCAGTAGAGAGTAGAGAGCAGAAAAGGCGGCTGACGTTGGCGCAAATTAAAAATCAAAAAACCTAACAAAATCTGCAGATAAAGCTAAAGCTCAATCTCGAGCGAGAGCCAGAGACAGAGCCAGATCCAGGGCCAGAGCCAAAGGCAAAGCCAGAGTACAAATAAAGAAAGAACTCACTCAACTCGACTTGAATCTCTTGAATCTGTTGTTTGTTTTTGGCCATTTGCTCTGCTGCTCTCTGTCCTTTGCCATGCAAAGAGTTGACCATAAATTGTGTCAAGTGGCGCCTCAAAAAGTACCTCGGGTACTCAGTTCTCGGTCCTCAATTTCTCATAATTAAAAGCAACTTGAGTGGCTGCGGATTGACATAAATCATATACATGTGCGAACAAACGAACCATATATACAGTAGTTACGTTCGGGTTCTGTCGTTTAAGATAAGGCTGCATGATTTATGCAATCGTCATATGTGGGCGGCCAAGTGGGCGTGGTGCCGAACGAACTCATTGAGTTAATAAAACAAATGCAAACTTCCCAGCCAACATCACATCAATCATGTGCACCGTGCAACCAACCAGCAACATGTTGAAGCCCAATTGCAAACCAAATCCAAGTCAACCCAATCCAAGCTCATCCCCAGTCCCAACGCCAACCCCAAGAAACCCGGCCACCACTGACAGAAACGAAAAAATTCAGCAAATAACCGAAAATTTAAAAATTCAAGTATCAGGCGAACAGCCTACGATAGTAGCCTGACAAGGAGTTGCACCAGGCTGATGAAGAGGAGGTCCTCCTCCTGAAGGAGAAAAAAACTACGGAAACTGATGAAAAGTGTGTGTGCCATGTGTCTTACTCTATATCTTTCTGTCGCTCTCTCTTTCTCCGCTTTGCCATTATTCACCACAATCATCTCTCTCACTCACTCACTCTCAGTCTTACTCTCCCTCCCTCGCTCACTCTTACACACACACTGTATAATGGTGATGGCAACTATTTGCCTAAATATAAGGACAAAGTAATAAATAATAAGGAAATTTGATTAAAAAGCAATAGAAAAATGCGAATAAAGTATTTTTAAGTTGAAACACTTTATTCTAAGCAGCTTAATATATATTTTTGACTTAGATTTCATCGTCCAATCTTCAAATTCTAGCTGATGCAGCTACAAATGGCTAAATTGCCAACACTGATGTGGAACAAAAATCACATGCATGTGGGTTTTATTGCAAGTCTGTGTGTGTTTGTGTGTGTGTGTGTATTCGACAGAACACTTCAAGCAGAATATGTAAGGATAATTTCAACAGACATATTGCAGCTACAGCTACCCTGTAAAAAATCTATTAAATATATTTATATTTAAATGTCTTATAATATTTAAAAAATAAAAATAAAAGAATTTAATTACCAAATGTGGGAAATATATAGTTTTACAAATTTTATACTTATTATTTATTAATAAAGAAACAAAATCCCCATCGACATTCATCTCATCATTTATACAGGGTATATTGAAAGGAGTAAAGTTTACGTTTAAATGGCAAAACGGCAATAACGAAAAATGTGTTGAATAACGGAGCCGGCGAACAGCAAAATGCAGAAAGAAAACTACAACAAAGGATGCAACAGAAACGCAAAACGTAAAACGAAAAACGTAAAACGAAAAACAGAAAATTTGAAGAGCAGAGTTGCATTTGGTATGTGCATGTGTATGTGTGTATGTTCATGTGCTTGTGTATGTGTGCATGTTTATGTGCATGCGTGTGTGTGTAGGGTGTGTGTGTGCGTATGTGTGTGTAGTCTATGGTCTGCTGTCTCTGGGCCTATTAACCAATTATCCAAACACAATCCTTACATTGCTGTTAGGCTCATTCTTGGCTCAAGCTGCAGTCGAAAGCCAAAGCCAAATCTAACGGGGAGTAACGTAAGGACACAGATGTTGGCTCCAATAAAACTCTGCCACGGTGATGCAAAATATTTTTAATTAAAATGCCACAGATGAGCTAATGGAAAGTCTCTTACTCACTATACATACAGAGGCGAGGGAAATAATAGCACCAATTTTTTAATGTTCTTCGTGTTGAAAAAGTCATATCTTCTGATGGAATCATTAAAAGTATTTCATTATTTGTTTATTCAGAATATTCTCTAATCTAAAAAATGTGTGAAAGTTCTTACATTTGTTTTGGTATTTTTCCATTTAAAATTAAATCGATAAAAATCTAAAAAAAAATATCAAACAAAATAATTGCGACACTGTTCGACTTAAAAATTAAATAAATTCCATAATTTATTATTAATACTAGGTTGTCAAACTCACACTCACACCCTAACATTTTTTTGTAGGCTTTTTTGGAATGATTCAATATGGCTTCCATACGAAATCAATGCACGCGCATAGAACATAGATCAAAAGAGAGAGAGCGCGCATGAGAGAGAGAGAGTAAAACTGAGAGAGCAACGCGCCAATGCATTCGCCTGCATGCAGATAAGCTACCGAAATTAGAGCGCATGAGAGCTACGCTGCGCAGTCGCATGTGAACGCTCGCATGCAGATGAACGATGCTCGGTCGACCTGCTGCGGCATTTGTCTAATTTGTCTAGATTTGTCTAATTAACATAGTTTGTTTTTTAATGTTGCCTGCTGCTGAGTAGCTGTAATTTTCAAGCTCAAGTGTTGGGCAGTTGTGTTCGCATTAAATTAATAGTTTTTTATTTTTTCGTGTAATGCAACAAATTAATTTGAGTCGTTGGCAAAAGGCATTGTGAGCGCCTGATTTATGCCATTTTTTCGATTTTTTTTTTTCCGATTTTTCCATTTTTAGTTAGCGTCGCCTCGAAAATTAAATCAGAGTTAAATTGTGCCGCTTTTTGACGCATTCTTAAATTGTTGCCGTCTTTATCGTGTAAGCCATAAACACATGACGTAACGCCGAAATAAGTTCCTCCTAAAAAAGAGTGATGGGAGAGGGAGAGGAAAAGTGGGGGGGGGGCAGGGTTGCTGTACTTTGTTTCAATGCGTTAACTGTTGTCGGCCAAAAAGCGTAGAAGACAGAGCCTTGCTCTTGGCCAAGTTGCGAAGCCAACAGAAGAGCAGAAGCCGTCGCAGGTTTCTTGGAATCTTCTGAGGCTGAAGATCAATCTTTGGCTCGTCTGATTGCATATTTTTATGTGGTAGTTGCTTGTTGCTTGTTGGTAGTTGGCAGTTGGCAGTTGGCAGTTGCTAACTGGCAGTTGGCCACATCGTTCACATCCTTTTTCGGCATTTTTCGTACTGCTACTAGTTGCTTTAGTTGCTTTACTTACCTTTAGTTGCTTCTGCTACTGATTGTCGTCTGCTTTGTTTTACCACGTGCCCATACCACTAGTATATATATATATATATGTATATGTGTGTGTGTGTATTTATATATGTATATGTGGACTCTTCGTTCGTTTCGCCATGCAACAGGAATTTCAGAAATTTCAATTCAACAACAACAACTATTATAATAATAATAATATAGAGGGTGCTATACTTATTTGGTTCACTCAGATTCTTCCCGATGCTCTTTGTGCATTCTAAATGATCTTTGAAATGCAATGAAATGAACTGAATTTTTACCATAATTAAATATATAATATTTGTACATAATAATGCATATATAGTACATATTTTATTTGTACGAGTTTTAGGTCTATACTAACAATATTTATGCCCTCGAATGAACCCTTTCTTAATAATATAGATACACAATACAATAGCTAAAGCCTGACCAATGAATCTTTGAATAATTTTGCTTTTTTTTGAATATTATTCAATGTGTAGCTCTAGTCGGGATGGAAGCCTATAGATCGATTAGTCTGACCTTTTGCAGGTACTGAAACTTCAAAAGAATATTTGTGGCAGAAAACTGGAAAGGCAACTCTACTGAAGAACATAGCACATATATCATGTGCCACTCATGTGAGTGGGACAAAGCGGGGGCAGCATTTGGACGTGGGTAAGAGCGGGGCCTGCGACTGGTCGTGGAGGCGCTGTGACGCCAGGCGCCAATGCCAATGATGGTGCGTGTCTTGCCGCACTGCGACTAGGATTACCGGGCAAAGCTGCCACTTGCAACTAGCCACAGTCGGAGCCAGAGGGAGAGTTGTGACTCTCAGAGTTGCCAGGAGAGTCTGAGTGAGAGTGAGAGCGAGTGGGAGAGCAAGAGAGTAGGGGATTGGTATAGGGAGGATGAGAGCCACAGCTGGCCGCAGTGCAAACGTGTAAATTATGGTGCGCTGATAAGAATCTCGTGACTCGCCCATGCCAAGAGCAATGCTATGGATGTAAGTGAGTGTGTGTGTGTGTGTGTGAGTGAACTGTGTGGGTGGACTCTTAAGCCAAACCGCGTTGCACAGTGCACCGCACACTCATACCAAATGCAATCACTTTTTTGCTGCTGCTTCTTCTGGGTTTTGCCGGGTTTGACTGCCTTACCGCACAGTTTGTTTGTTTGTTTGTTTGTTTGATTGTTGTTGGTGTTCTTGGTGTTGGTTGTAGACGTGCGACCAGGTGTTGCACTTGCACAATTAGCAGTCGCCACATCGCACTGGTCAGTCGCTGGCAGTTAAGCAAAATTAATGGCCTGGCATATGCTGAAGTTGTTCTCCCCTGTTGTCTCTCCTGACTCCTCTCTCTTCTCTCTGTTTGTCGTGCAGTTGATGTTGGTTGTTGGTTGTTGGTTTGTACCTTTATTCAATGGCGCCAATGGCCAATGGCTTGCCATCATTTATAGTTAGAGATCTGTGACTTGTTTATGCGCTGCCCGTGACCAATGCGATGTGCATACTAACCGATTGATCCATGACACAATTGCCAATTAACATAACGTGAGAGCAACGCAACGGATTCACCACCAAGAATCATATTATATTCCATTATAATAAGCAAAAAAAATAATACCTTAGTATAAGCAGGAGCGGATTTTAGTATAGGTAAAGAGCACCCTCTTTTTCCATTTCTAAATTGTTTCGAATTCAATGAATCTTTTCTCATATGAACATTGTTAATATGTTTCTCCATTAAAGAATAAGGAGAGGGAGTTCTTTCCGGGGTAAATAAGATTTTGCCAGTACCTTGAATCATATTTTATACCCCTTGGGTGTAAGCATCTAATAAGCGATCGAATGAGCTTGGGTCGTTTCTAGTTTACAATGCTGAAACCGTCTCTAGTAAGAGACGGCATTCGGGACCTTATTGGTGAAATTTGTGGAATATTTAAAGTACTACTACACTTTTACTGAAGAATGTATTATTCGTTAAAAGAAAACACAACTATATCTTTACAAATATTAAATTTCTGATTATAACAACCATTTATATTTATAAAGATAGCTTTATTTTTTTTCTTATTTTTAGCTCCATCATATTGACGCATTCAATTTTTATGATCGTTTAATTTTTAGTTAATTATGAAATCAGCACAAGCTGCCAAATGCTGGGATGTTAACATCTAACACTCGTATAATGAACAAATCACGTTTAATAAACGGCATCATGTACCGTCAGGATGATAGCACCCCCACACACAATACGATCTAGACCACGCGCACCGAGTCTAATTTTGACTGGAATATTCAGATATATATACATTTAATAATACTAATAACTAACCTGAGCTATTTTTGGATCAAAAATGTGCTAACACTACAAATGTGTAAATTCGTTGGGTCTGGAGAGCAACGTGTGATAAAATGCTTACCATAGACTATACTATACTAACTAAGCTCATTTCTGCGAAGAAAACCTTTGGAGATTAATATTTGTATTTGATCGTTAGAATTTCAACTATTAATAAAACCAAATGAAGCAAATAACAAACTCCATATGATACGATTTGGATAGGAACAGCTGGTGTTATTAGAAACAATCTTTATGCTTTGCAAGTGCATTTTACGCAAGGTTGTTTTTTTCTTAACAGTGAATAATAGCGGTTGATTATGCCATATAAATAGAACTACACCTGTTCATTAAGAAGTTCCACATAGATGAGATGTCTATAGAGTCAGTTGATCGATCAATGTAAGGCTTTCGTAATGGTTAAACCGACAGCAGTAATCGTACAACGAAATTACATCAGCTAATGTTTATATAAAATACACATTTCGATTTATTTAAATTAAGCTGAAAGTGAGTGTAAAACAAATCAGCATCTGTCTGTCTGTCTGTCTGTCTGTCTGTCTAGCCAACAATTATTGTTAATATGTTACAAACATTTCATTTTTATATAGATTAAATATGACAGCTGGCGGTTGCATGTTTAAATAAGTACCATATGTATATTTATCACTCAATTATTATAATCTATCAACTTATTTAAGGCCAGTTTCTCAATTAGATCGTCTACAAATTGATCAAATATATGCATATATGGTATACATATAGCTAATGTGATTATATATTCAAAGGCTTCAGGATAAACCCAAGTTGTGTGGGCTGCATCTCAGACATTGACGTATTCCCATGAGTTCTCTTGTAGAACATATCGAAAACTACACATTATACTATGTATTGTCTTGGCTGAAACACCTGTTCCGTAGACCCATTAATCAACTAGAAGCAACAACAACAGCAGCGACAGTTTAGTCTAATTAACCAGTTTACTATGGGTGATTAGCTGATGCAATTGAACCCGTCTGTTGCGCACTGGGTCAAATAGATGCAGGCCATGGAAGGAATGACAGACAGACATCTGCATCTACATCTGCATCTGCATCTCTATTATATGGTATACTTATAGAGGAATGGTATAGGCCATGGGTGCTCATGCACCGCCTGTACTATCGCCCTGGTTCGATATCGTAACTCCCAGTGCTCGGTGTTCGCTAGATTAGTTTAGCCATATATGTACATACCTCACTTATAATTATATATATATATGGTGACATATATAGTATAATGCCATGACTGATAAGTTGTGCCAGTTGGCTCATTTTGCTGTCCGAAAACGGTTTGTGAAAGTTGGGTGCACTTGAACCGGGAGCCCCAACATTTGCCATTGACGGTTCTATGCGCACCTGTTGCCTGTGCTCTGACTCGACTCGATTCGATTCGACTCTCACTCATCGGCCATCGAATGGCTTGTTGTGATAGGTGATAAGATTATTGAATGTATAGAAATATATAACCCCAATACCTATGTCTACCCATACCCATATGCCGTGTGGCTCTTTGGTGCTGCAATCAAATTCATCCAGTACACTCGCACCCAAATGAGTAATGGGTCACTCCAACGATAGCTAACTTGACGAAAAGGTACACCGAAAGCATAGACATATAAATATATACGATAATACAGATATTTCATATGATAGTCAAATTTTCTTTTTTATTTAAGCCTTTTGCTTTTATGGCACTTAATATAAATTTGTGTACTGTACGCAAAACATGGTATAATATAAAATAATGAGATTATTGTTTTATGCAAAAAGTTCTTAAGTACCACAAACATTGTTTATAATTCAATTTCCAACATCTGTAACATTTGTACCATATTTCTTGCTATAAATCTTTAAGCAATATATATAGAGAGAACTTTATGCAAACATAATGACTCAAATTTATCTTCTGGAAAAAAAAACCAATAACAAATTTCTACACATATATATATATATATAGTATCAGTAGTATCAGTATCGGTATCATTATCATTTATATATAAATAGAAACTTCTGTCTAATTATGCTGTGCGTTTATACTCATTAAAATATTGTAATCTATGACTAATTATTGTCAGCTATGTTCACATACAGTATCAATGTTTTAGCATGAATATACTTATTGTCTTTTATGGCGTTATACATATATTATGGGTGTTTGTACTAGAACTACTAATTTGGGGATCTCCTTCATCGCCTGTGCCTTAAATCTAATTGTAATATTAAAACCGAATTTATAATTAGATCACATGGCAGGCTTTGTGTCCTTAGAACATCTAACGTGTTATATATATCTTTATACATATACAATAAATTACAAATCTATGTACAAATTACAGGTACGAAGAGTGGAAATATCTGAAAATATCCAGAGTTTTCCGCTCTACGAAATGTGACAAAAGAAAATGCTTACACGCTGTCTGCAATGGCCAGGAACTCTTAGTGAAGTATACAAATATATATGGTAAACAGTTATAACTCAGTCACATGATAAGTCTTTACAATATTACAATTACTATATAGTATCATAATCCGCACATTTATCGCCTTCTACTCATCCTTCTTCCGTTTAATCTTGCCCTCGGTCTGAATGGTCGAAGTGATCGCTTCGATGCAATCGGCGATGCTCGGCTCCGATTGATCGGCGCTATAGTCCTGGCCGGTCATGCGACTCAGGGTGAGTATGTAGGAGCAGGCAACACGCAGCACCGACAGCTTCGATAGCTTCTGAGAGCTGGCATAAGCGGGCACAGCGCGACGCAGAGTCTCATATGCCGCAGAGATTGTGTGCACCCTCGTTCGCTCTCGCGCATTCGCCTCAATGCGGCGCTCCCTGGTCATGTTTTTGTAGTTCCTCTGCTGTGGACGTGTCTGTTCACGTGTACTAGTGTGTTCCTTCTCAATATCCTCATCGTCCTGTTCCAGCGCAACTTCACTTAGTTTTCTGTGTGGTTTTTTGTGAGGTTGCGTAATATCCGACTCATCAGTCTCGGTGTGGGATGGCGACTGCTTGGTGGTCTTTTCAGCTTCTTTGGCAGGCGTAGTCTTTGCTATTAGAGCCAGTGGCTCCTGTTGCTCTGGCTGATGGGAGTAGTCGTAGGCACGATGCAGTGTGGTTACACCCGGGTGTCGCACATAGATGTGAGCAGGATTGGGTGTTATGTCACAGGGCAACACCTGACTCGGATCATCCCACACATGTTGCCTGCTGCAGTTGAGGTGCGGTGGTGAGGGCAACGATGGTGGTGTCAGCACCACAGCCGAGTCCGCCGAGGATGTGTAGCGTATGCGTTTTTTTAGCGGCCCCGATGCCGCCTTGTAGGTACCCATTGCTGTGGGAGAGCCACAGTTGGTTGTTAGGGCCGTGGACTCGACCACCTTGGATGGCTCCATGCTTTTCCGTTTGTTGCGCACGACCACCATGGATTTCTCCTCCAATGGCTCGTATTCCATGGGAGATGCAACGCCCGGGCTGCTACATGAAATATTCTCCAATGCCAAATCATCGCCACCATCGCTCACTGAACTGGCGGAGCAAAAGCCTGCATCGCGATCATTCGAACTGGGTGAGTCTAGAATCAAAGCAGAGCATAGATGGTGGATTTAATACAAAGTTTTAAGTGTAAACTATCATAATAAATAATATAGTGTGAAGGGTATATTGTATACCGAAGCCGGACTGATCAGAATTTGATCGTAATACAAAGGCTCAGGCTGAAGATCGTCAGATATTTTGCCATTTTATGGCAGAGTGAGCGACTGTGTGTCATTTGGTTGCTGGAGCTGCCTCTCCAAATCATGTAATTGAAAATATGTATAAAGTAAAGCCAAAATTCAGGTTCCAGTTATTTATTGTGACGCGAAAATGAAACCAGTTTTCAAAAGGTGTCTGCTGTTGTGCAGTGACCTCCAGAATAAGTTCATATTTATATAGTACTAAAGTCGTCTGATGCACATGTTGGTCTGCCGAATGCGGCTCAGAATAATATAGATCATACAAATACCATAAATGTATAAAATATATATGTGAATATAGGCCTAGTTATACATATGCCTAAGCTTATAGAGATTTATCGCACGGCTCTCTCATCGCATTTGAAACTCCCCACTTTTTTCACACTTATATAGTACGGTCTTTATCTGAACGAAAGGCAAGTCTGGGCACACGCACAGACACATGTGACTAGACTTGATGTGTTTTGCATGTTGACACAACTATTTATAACCACATTATTTAGCTATCTTTGCTAATTTTAGACCAGCAAACAGCAGCCCCAACAAGAACAACAACAGCAACGCGAAATTTCAAGCAACTGTCAGACTTTGCAAAAAAAAAACAAAAAAAAACAAAGTAAAACAGAAACAGGCTGTACAAATAACGGTAGCTGGTACTAAGTATAGTATGTTCAACTAGCTGCCGTTGTGCAGTTTAGTCTACTTCAAATAAATACAACTCGACCATAGATATATTCTTTTATATATACTAAAATATATTGGCTCAATGTTGACGTCGCACGTCTAAGCTACAAATTTTGTTTACACTTGTTTTGTATTAAAAAAATATATATAGTATATATTTTAATGCAGATATCAGGGATTACGTTTACGTGTTTGTGCATAACTTTGCATAACTCATACAAATACATATTACGACTATGGGAATTTACTATGAAAACTATCATATCATATCATATAGGGGCAACCTTACACAACAAACCTACAACTTTCTTTTGGGAATCGCTGCGTTTGGGTTCAACAATTGAAAGGTTCTCATTTGATTTCCAAAATTTGCAAGCTTTTACTGGCAATTTGACTTTGTTTGACCAAATGAATGACTCTTAGAACCCAAATGAAATCATTTTAGACTAAGGCACACTTCGAATACCCGACAGAGCGCGCATTCACACTGAAAGTCAGTGAAAGGTTATCAGACAGTCTGAGATATAGTATAGAAGTATATGCGCCCTATTGTATATGCTGTCAGGGTTCCGTGTGTGGGAAGTCTCCGGCTTATCATTATGGGTCTACGCGCCGAACGCAAAGGGCACTAGACAATGATCTTGTATTTGTTATAGTAATATGACGCGTCGCATTTTATGAATGAAACAGCAAAAAAATATAATGGTCAGATTATCGCCAATTTGCATTGAACCCTAACATTATCCTAACTTTTGGCTGTAGAATCATAACAAAGCCATATATAGCATAGATCGGACAGAAATGCGATCGAAAATTGTTGTTTTGACTATGTATTCTATATGTATTTGTTTGTATGAAGCTATACAATTTGATGACCCCTGTTATTTCATTAAGTTTAATTGCATTACACAGCAAATTATGATTAGTATTGGTATTGGTTATTCCGTTTAAATCTTGCATAAACAAATTGATAATATACAAATGCAAATCACGCAATTAAATTACGCATGGTAAACCCTATACGAACTTCTACATATAGGGTAGCATGCTTCGATTAACAAAAAGTAGCAACTGAAAACGCAATTTAGTACTTGGTATCATTTTAGTCAAAGCAAAAGTCAAATATTGTTTGACTTAAGGGACTTAAGGGCACTGTGCTGGGGGTCACAGATAGACAGGCAGACAGACGGGCAGACAGGCAGACAGACAGACAGATGGACAGGCCGGACGGACGGACAGTCAGACGGAGCAGAGCTGAGCTGAATCGAAAAACTTAATGTGATTGCCAAATGGCGCCCTCTTGAGTTGGCGCCATACGGATACGGTGCCGCGCATCCGAATGATGCTGCTGGTAAACAATACGATGCAAAATATGGGTAGGGTTAGGGGTAGGGTTTTTTTGGGTAGGGGTAGGGGTATACTATGACAGCGAATAAAATCTGTAATAATTGAAAATGTGTTTGTTTCTGCAATAAACACTGTAAAGGAGCAGCACCCATGGCCAATCTACGGTCTTTGGTGTTCCTTAACAAAAAGGTATACTAAGACTATATAGAACTATACCTATATTAAATGAACAAAGGTAATCTATATTATTTGTCCAAAATTAATATTTCTCCAGGAAACCATTACTTATATCTAATTTGTATAGGGTATTCTCTTTGCACTACAGCAAGTTGTTTGGTCGTAAAATACCCTTCCCTTTCAAAAACAACATCTATTACGGTCGACAATTTGGTTGGGTCGATTGGGTCTGTAGGTCGCTGGCGATCGTTATATCAGTATATCAATATGTGAACAGCTGTTCTTTGTAGAATTCTATACTGGGTGTTGTCAATAACCTTGTTAATGAAACCGCAGCACAAAATTTCCAAACAACTTGAAAACAATTTGTATAAACTATTTATAACATACTGTTTATCGGTTGTAACAGCTGAAAACTGAAAACGTTTACAGAGAAGTGTATTTAATATATATTATATATACTCTATAAGGCATGTTTTGAAACAGAACTACATAGTAAAGTGAATTCAAATTAAAGAGTTCTTGGAAAATATGCATTAATGGTCGCATAGATTTCCAATTGTTTTGGATTGTTTTCATTATTATACTCATATGGTATTATGATCGGTACATACCCTTTTGAATGATGGCTTCCAGCTCAGCTGCATTTAGTTGCATATATAGTTGATCTGTTTGGGCGTTTGCCATAATTGAATGAAGTTAATCCGTGATCAGTGTATCGGGAAGGTAACGCGTAATCCAAAGACCGTATACGTATTTATGAATAATTGATTTCTATTTGGGTAACTTCACTTGCCGGACTGATAAGATATCAATATCAACCGGTAGATATCTAAATGTAAACTTTTGTAGGCGGTGAAATCACTTGCAATTTGAAATTATATTTTAGTATATTTCTTGCACATTATATATATATGTATTTATCTATGCGATCTATATATTTGAATATCGCAAGTTAAGCACTTTCATTTCAACGAATCCACAACAAGGTACACATATTCGGGAATCAGCAAAGCACCAACGCGTGTATATCATTCATAGACAGAATCCGTATCCCGTAACACGTCCGTTCACCACGACAGAATCTTGCGTTATGAGCGGAACGCCACAGCGAGCCCGTGGCAACCGTTAAACACGACACGCGCTCGAACCGGTTGCAGATAGAGATGGCACCGTGATCGGTTAGAGATAAAACCGAACAAGTGCGCAGTGCACCATATAAATAGAAATTTACGTAAAACTATATATATATATAATATATCCATATTTATTTTCTTTTATTTTCTTTTTTTTTTACTTTATCAATTAAACTTCAATTTTAATTATTTTCTTATTGCTTAATTTACTGCGTTTTTCCCAAATTTACACAAAGTATATATA
>JBANCZ010002769.1:0-14651 GCA_037040025.1 Sphaerogastrella javana
CAGCAGCAGCAGCAGCAGCAACAGCGGCAGCAGATGTCAGCAGACGCTGACTGCGCAGTCGGCCATAGCATACGGATCCTCAGCGTTTTCATTATTTTTCCCAGTCGCAAACGGACCGTGTTGGACTAAAGACGTGAACATCGGGTCTTCAAAATCGTGCTAGTGGTACGAATCGAATCGAATCGAATTCAAATAAACACACTCTCGCTCAATACTCGCGTTATATTTCAAAGAAAATATATACAAGCGCACATATTCAATAAAAATATAAAGAAATACGAATTAAAAAACAACAACAATAACAACAACAACAACAAATCAACAATACGGTGTTTTTTTTTTTATTTGTTCTTAGAAGATTAATATACGAGCAGTATAGATGTGCGTGTCAAGAGGTCACCCTAACGCCTAAAGTGAGCTAGAGGGAGTACGCGATAGCGCAATAGAAAGAGAGGGCGCGCGATTGGTAGAGGGAGAGCCAGAGTGCTAGCTGCAGTACATTCACAAAACTCACATATGGTATATAGCGTGCGAGTATTACTATCGGAACTGTGTGGGTTTTAAGCGCCTTTTTTGAGTGAAATTCGATGCCGCCTACGGACGAGATTCGAGAGTCGAGAGTCGAGAGTCGAGACCCAAGAGCCACATCTGAAAAGTGATTAAAATACCAAAACGAAAACATACTACATACCCCGCACAAGTATGGAAACTCCCGCACATATGTAACAAACGCCGGAAAATTTACCCAACAAAAAGAAAACGCACACATACACAAAAATACAAAGAATATATATTATATATCTATCAAAAAGGACGGAAAATAATACTATTTGACTGTTTGTGTTTTCGAGAGTTTTTTTTTTATCCTGGAAACTCAATACGTTCGAAAAAAAGGAAAATTGTACCGAGAGTTTGTAATAATCAACGCGAATTTCTATGAATTAGTGTGCATAAGTGTGTTATCTATAAACAAATTATATATATATTTATATATACTTAGTGTAAATCTGTATTATCGGCAGTTACGAAAATGACTTCCCTTATGTACGCCGTATTTCATATTGCAACACTGCAATGCTCCGTGCGACCGGAGATTTCGCCGTGCACGTGCGAAACGGGCAAGGCCTACAATCATGTGGCACTCGCCTGCGAGAAATTGGAGTCCTTTAATACCGTTGTCGATACCTTGGCCAACAAGTTGAATCCCGATGTAAACATTGATTTGATCATAACGCACTCACACCTCGATGATCTGGAGATGCGCTCGTTCCGGGATATGAACTTCAATCTGTACAAGCTTCGAATGCAATGGAATGGATTAAGGTGGGTGTGCTAACATATAATAATAATAAATTAAATAAGAACAATAATAATAATAAACAACAATAATGATAAACAGAATTATCACAATCAATGACTCTTGAGACGTAAACAGATGGCAAACGATATCAGTTATCGATAAGTCAGGCAGTGCTTTTGCTCCTAGCTTTGTTTCAAGGGCGGGAATCTCACTCGCACTTCATATCTGTGCGTTGAACAGAACAGAATTTTCCGCTCGCTGGCTATCAATTTAGGTTCCTTAAACCCAATAAAAGAAACGTTACGGAAAACAAACAACGGCAGTAAAAAAAAATGAAAAAAAAAACAAACAAACAACCAAAAAACAAAAACAATCAACATATATAATATGAGTGTTTGTGTGTGTGAGTGTGATATATAATATAGAATAAATGCACTCACGTGTGCTTACTGCTAATTTCTATGGATTATAATATGTACTATACCTTCTATACTACATATATGATAAAAAAAATATAAACGCATTGAAAATACGCAAAAGCGACACTCATTATCAAGCGACTCAATTGGGTCTCAATTTAGTGATGGTTTTCCAAGTCAGGCCAAGCCGAAGCCGAAGCAGAAGCCGATGCTGAAGCCAAAGCCAAGTCTAATTATGACCTGGCTGAAGTAAATGATTTAATTTTTCAATTATGTAGGAAATGCGCGGTCTGGGATCCACATGCAATTGAAACAAATTACAACTAGTTTCGGTCATTGCGACACATCTACAGCAAAGACTCATCTAACACGCAGAGGGAGAGAGGGAGCGTGAGATAGAGATAGATAGAAAGAGAAAGAGAAAGAGAGTGAGAGAGAGAGAGAGAGAGAGGTATGTCCCTTGTCCCATCAGAGACAAAGCTGAAGACTTCGAGGAGAAGAGAATCGAATCCAATGAACCAAACAAACATTTTCTACTTGCTGCTTCGATTTTTTGTTTTATTGATAATTGAATAGCCTGCACAGTGTGTCTTATCAATTTCTACGAGCAAGTATAAGTACATTTGGTCTCTCGCTCACTCTAGGCCTCTCTGTTTCTCATTGGACACTATATAGATGCTAATGAGTATATACATATGTTTAAGTCAGGCTATTCTTGTTCTTATTGTTGTTGTTTTTGTTGTTGTTTTTGTTAATTAATTTCTAGTATATGAGAGTCGGAGACAGGGATAGAGACAGTGACTGAGACAGCAGTAGAGACAACAACGACGGCGACGGGGACGTATACTTAATGCGTATGCTAAACTGATAATTGCACTTTTTGCTTGATTCAATTGAATTGGATTCGATTGGATTTGATAGCACGTTTTCCTTTGGCTTGACTCTGAATGAAATTGAATATTGTAAAACCAATGTGCACACACACATTCATATAGTATTTTTATATATATGTGTGCACATACCATATATACAACACTTGTTATTGTTATTAAAAATAGCGAATATAAATAAATACATTATGTATTATACTCGTATTTTATTCAGGCCTATTTCATAAGCGGGTTCATTGATATTTGACTTTTGGCGTGTGCGTCTGCTGATCTCGCTTTCTTTCATTAAATAATAATAATACATTAATCATTTAATATATAATAATAATAATAATAACAATAACAACAACAACAACAGCAACAAAAATCAAAACAACTTACTTTTCAAATATTGTTTAATTGCAACGAACTGCATCTCGTTCACTGAGTTCCTTAATCAGTTGGAAAAATCATTTGTCAAACGTCATCCATCAGTTGCAATTTGTATGTAAAACGGAATGATTTAATTACTAGAACTTAATCAAATCAGTGTTATATTCCATGTGAGTGTATATGAATTTCTCTCTTTCTCTCTCTTTCTCTCTCTCTCTCTCTCTCCGTCTGTCTCGCTCCCTCTGTTTGTTTACTTGGAGAATATGCAACGGCAATACAATTCCCGAAGCGAGCGCGTGCTGTATTGCCCAGTGTGAAAAACTTTTTACATTGATGTCAATTTATAATAATTGACCTATTGCCTTAATATCGCGCTCTGACCAAATCATGCCCGGCCCAGGCCAATCACAGACCCCTCGGCCAGGAAAAATACCCTTCCCAGCATCTTTTTGTTTATATATGTATGTATGAGTATATTTATTTTTGATTTGATCATGAATCGTCCGCAAAATTTAAATGTGAAGCACGCGTAGTATTTCAATATAGTCTGCGTTTCATGCATAATCTTTAAAAATTCGCCTATCAAATTTAGTGCATTTCTAAGCATATATATTGCGCCCGATCATTCTAAAATTTCGAATTATTTTACTTGTTTTGATTTATTATGGAATATTCTGGATATGCACTATAGTGTACAATCAATTATTTATGAGCACAGTTTCGATACTCTAGGGAAGATGCTAAATAAGCTAACGATTTCGTAGAATAAAATCACATTTTTAATTACACAAAATTCTAGATAAATTGGGTATTAATCAAACCAATCCGATATCGTCAACAAAGTACATTAGGTTAATGATACTATTAATAATAATAATTATTATTATTGTGCAATATATCGAAAAAAGTAGTTATTACGATAGTATTTAGTATTTTTATAAATGAGCGATTTGTTCCATTCATATATGAATACATTTTCATAATATTGTTAATGATAAAGTTCTCGTATTCACAAAATAATTTTTAAGTATTTCCATACCAAGGACTAGGCGCAATCCCTTTCACTGTCAGCTGTGTCCGACAGTGCTACATATTTTGGCCGCCACTGTATGTAGAAGCCTGTGATAAGAGCAGCTGTTTTAACGATTTGCTTTATTACTGGCGCCAAAGTTTTAATGTGACTTTTATGATCAGTTTTACGATCGCCTAATGATCACAGAATGCGACTTAATCAAAGTTTACTTGCTTTTTTGTCAACTTTTTCGCCACTCAATGGGACTACAGCATAGATGAATGAAATATGATATTAAAGTGAAACCAAAACTGAAATTTTGATGGAAACCGAAACAGAGACTGAGTACATAGCATATGGCGTTGTGATGCATTCATGAGTAGTATTAATTGGTTTTGGTTTTTGGTTTTAGGTTTTACGCTTTCTCAGGCTGATAAGCGCCCTGAGATGTGGTTATCACCAGGGCTGATAAATACACGTAGAGCAGCTGATTTTGACGCCGCTCAAGCAGCGAGTGCAGCCCTGAAAAAGTGCGAAATGATCTGCACTTGACAATATTAATTAAGTATTTATGATAACTACTCGCACGCACAGAATTCACTATGGAATATTCCAAGTCAGCAGCTCAGTTTCAGATCAGTTGAGTTCTGTCGGTGGCGAGTGATAAGGTGCCACTACTTATTGTATTTTATATTATATTATACAGAACTCTACTCTTTAAATGTATGTGCTTAAGTCGCAATGCTTTGCTGCTTAAAGAAAGTAAACAATAAACAAGAGAGTTTATAATTTGTTTTTGCCTTCCGTCCCTACATTGCTTCCTCTTATTCCATATTCGTTTTTCGTTTTTGGTTTTTTTTTTTTTTTTTGGGAATAACAAAAAAACGTGAAGAGGCCACACCGCCTAATGATTGCTTGGTAATGGAATGTTCCGTTGTTTCTGTTTCTGTTTCTGTTTCTGTTATTGTTATTATTATTGTATTTTGTTATTGTTTTTATTGTTTTTGTCTGCTTGGGGTCAGCACAGTTTGCTCAAGTATGACAGAGAAAGAAGTACAAATAAAGAGCGAGAGAGAGAGTGTGAGAGTGACAAAGAGAGAGTAAGCGAAAGAGTTGCCAGTAGCAGAGACCCAATTGAATTTTATTATTACGTTCAATCAATGATCAAAAGGCCAGTTTAGGTCGTGTGACAATTATATGGCTGACGTTAAGGAATTGTCTTCACATACTACACGCTATGTGTATAGATATATACCTCTACTATATATACACTTACCGAGCGTATGTGCTGAAGTTCAACGCGCGAGAGCTGCAATAACTCATTATAGATACAGTGGAAGCACAAAGCTTGCATCTATTGCCAGCCTCATCATCCTTGCCACAGGCTGTCTGCTGTCCTCTGCTGCATCTTTACTCATTACATAATCAATGCTTGACAAGCGCCACCGCTGCCGGGCAATCAATCAAGATCGTGTCTCGTCGCAGGCGCTTCTAAAAATAGCTCCCTGTCAACCAGTGGCTGTCGGTGCAGCTATAGTTGTAGCTATATTCCTATAGCCGAAGCAGTAGCTGCTGCCAATAACGGCGCCAAGGATGTTCACTGGATGCCATTGGGCAATTTGCACGCCAGCCAGGCCCAGTTCCCATCATGAATAATGCGACCAATTGGCGCCCCGACGGCGACAAATTAATAGCCGCCGCCTTCAGCCGCATCGTTACAAATAAACACAATGATAGAGATATAAATACAAACAAAGACCGATACATTCTTCCCATACAAGATATCCGAATTCCCAGTTACCTGATAGGCTGCGTCATCGAATTCTATAACACCCGATACCCAGCCCAAATAAAGATATGCTTATCTTCAAATTATATCGTTTGTTTAGCCGGCAAATTTTTCACATAACTTTCCTCATATCATTTTATTAAGACCAACTTAAGAAGTTGTGGTATAGAACTTTATTCGTGGCCAAAACCTAAAATAAACAAACTCATCATATTCCTGCTTAGTAACTAAAATGATGACATTGTAATGGTCTCTTATGAAATATAAAAGTTCTACCTATCGATATCATAACATCATATTGAGACCACAATTCAATCCTAGTTTACGCTATCTTTTTAGTACACATGGGCCATTTCGCATATAAATTATTTGGACTTTCAGTTCGCCAGCTAATGTTTTAAACAAATTTGTAATAACAATTTGAAATGTATTTATATTCTATTAATAGATCGCTGCCTGAGCTACCATTTCGCGGGTTATCGAATGTCACCTACTTTAGCGTCGGCGACAACGAACTCGACGAGATTCCGAAGCACGTCTTGAATCATATGCCAAAGCTGCAGACGCTGGACATTGGGCGCTGTAAGATACGAGCGGTTCAACAGGACGATTTCAAGGGCATACAGGCGGTAACGAATCTTATACTGCCCAGCAATAATATAGCACGACTGGACAGGGGCGCCTTTCCGCTTAGTCTGCTTATACTGCATCTTGGACGCAATCAGATCGAATCGCTCAATGGATCACTACACGAATTGCCCAAGCTCCAGTCCCTGTTCATCAATGCAAATAATATCAGTGAACTGGACCGTGAGCTGCCAGATGGTAGTAAGTTGCGGCTCCTCATGGCGCACAACAATCGACTGGAAAGGCT
The DNA here is from genome assembly GCA_037040025.1 of Sphaerogastrella javana. Taxonomy (NCBI): domain Eukaryota; kingdom Metazoa; phylum Arthropoda; class Insecta; order Diptera; family Drosophilidae; genus Sphaerogastrella; species Sphaerogastrella javana. The sequence continues at coordinate 6,657 of JBANCZ010002769.1, forward strand.
GCCGGCGAACATGGCCGGTATGTATGAACTGGAGACCATGCATGTGCACTTCAATCGCTTGAAGTCGTTCGATCGTGTGCTGCGTAATGCCCATAACCTTAATGAGCTGTATGCGAACAACAATGAGTTGGAATATTTGGCTCAGGATGAATTTCAGTCGTGTCGACAAATTGAGACGCTGAATCTTGCCTGTAATCATATACGCTCCTTGAACTCCTCGCTGCATCCTATGTCGAACCTGAAAATTGGTAATTTCTCGTTCAACGACATCGATGAGTTCTCCATGGCAGAGCTTCAGGGTCTACGCTTGCTGAAAATACTCGATCTCTCCTACAATCGCATACAACGCTTGCTGCCTGGCCATAAGCATGCACTGGAGTCGCCGCTGATTGAGCTGCGGCTGGAGCATAATCAGATTATCACCTTGGACGCGGCCCTGGCTGGTTTGAGTAATCTACGTATACTCAGTCTGACGGAAAATCGCATTGAGCACATACTACCAGGCGATTTCAATGGCATGAATCGACTGGAGATTCTTGACTTGACTTCCAATCAGCTCGTTGAACTGAAACAACTCGAAACGGTGAATACAAGCAAAATAACAACTATTAAACCTGTGAGTAAATATACTTTACCACTTCCTTGTCTTACAGACTATGCTGCCCAATCTGAAAATCCTGAAGGTCGCCTTCAACAACATTACCAAACTGGAGCATGACTTCTATGGGCTTCCCGTGCTATGTCAGGTCAATTTGACCAACAACCAAATATCGACGCTCTCAAGTGAACTCGTCACCAATACGCGCTGCAAGAATCACAATGTGCCTGGCAAGCTGGAAATACATTTAGATGGTAAGAGCTTTCCATTATTTTAGTTTATTTACGTTCTTCATTGTCTGAATGTCCTATTTAACGCGTGATCAAGACAAACGGTAATTCGTCGGCGTTGCCACACTGCTGTACCCAGAGTCTGCTACCTTTACAGTGCATTTACTGTCTGAAGAAAATGTTGTTCAGAGTCTGTTAGGCTTACGGGTCAGTTAGAAGAGTAACAAAAGCTGTTAAATAATGCAAAATGTTTTTTTGAAATACTATTTAAGTTTATTGAAAATTACAAACATATGAAATATTTTATATTATTATAATATATTTTTGGACGTTAAGACTTCTGCGGCACGCTGTTACCTTTACGGTGCATTTACAGTCTATACGACTGCTCAAAATCTGTTAAGTTTACAGGTTATGTTAGAAGTGTAACAGATGCTGTTAAATAATGCACGCTTCATTAATCGATTAGATTTTAATCGATTTTTGAATTAGAGACGGACGGACAGAAGGGCATGGCTCAATCGATTCGGCTTCTCTTCCTAATCAAGAATACATATACTTTATGGGGTCTAAGTTAATAGATCATTTTGTGTTTTTAGTTGTTGTGCAATGTCCACTTTTTGACTCATTCCATCTGGTAACCCTACCCTTGAATGAATATGACATGCAATGGAAATTTTAAATATAACTGATTTCCCACTTGGATTACAGATAATCCCATCATGTGTGATGTGCGCCTGAATGAACTGTGCCGTCTGATGGCCGCCCAGGATGCGCGTATACGAGGACGTTCGCAGTGCTTTGAAAACGATCAAGAGGTGTGTACAGTGCTGCCGATGCTGTACAAGATCGATTTGCCGCTGCTGGTGACGAAGATAAAGATGGGCGATACGGATGATGCGAAGCCGCTGGTGCAGATGTTGATGCCGTCGCCGCTGCTCATCAAGAATGATGAGTTATTGCCGCCGATAATTGCCACATTAGGACAGCCGATAATAAACCCAGTGATTATAGCAGCCGCACCACCACCACCACCGCCGCCTACGCCCACGCCAACGCCACAGACGACTACATCAACGCCCGCACCAACACCATCACCGTCGATGGAGCAATACATCAATACAACAACCACAACGCTACCAACGCCAGTGGCTACCACACCCACAACCACAACAAAGACAACGACAACAACAACTCCTGTTCCAGCACTGGTCGAACAAAACTACATGGCCAACACCACAACATTAGCCACGAACCAACAGTTAGGCATTGGTGAAATGGTGACCACCACGGCGCCAACAACAACAACCACCAGCACAACGACGCCGCAACCAAACGATACGCTGCCCGTTATATTGGCGATTGAGGAGCCCAATGAGACGCAGCTGCATGAAGAGCAAATGAATGCGAAGGCGGAATTACCTGGCCAAATGGATCATGTGGAGGCAATTAAGCAGGAGCATGAACAGGGGCAAGAGCATGAGCAAGTGGAGCTGCACCCGCCACCACTGGTGGACGATGCCAGTGTGTCGGAGCAGCTGGAGCGTGTGGCTGAAACGGTAGCCAAAACAGAATATAAAACAGTGGAGTATATACCGAACGCTGTGCTGGCGCCTACGCCGCCATTGAGCAAATCGAATCTGCTCGACGAGGACACCGATTCACAATCGAACTCCGTACACGAGGAGTATCCGTCCGAGCTGCTTGGCGATTTGGAGCATGCGGCACAGGACTTGCAAATACCAGAGGAGCCACCGGAAGAGTGAGCTCCATGGCAAAAACCACAACATAAAGCAACGAAACAAAATTAAAAAAGAAAAGAGGAAATTAAACAAAAAATAATTAATTTAATTGTAAAGACGCTGGCAGGCGGCGTTAGTTGAAGTGGGTGGGCGTGAGGCGTGGTATGAGGGGCATGACATGCATCAAGCAGCGAAATGATAAAAAATTTTGATTTTATCTATATTAAGTTAATTTAGTTTCTATGATTTATGATTTGATTTAAGCAATTCGAACACATTTGTTGAGTTATTCGATATATTTCTAATTTCTAATATAAAAAAAAAAACACATTAACATAAACATAAACAATTTACGATAACCGAACAGTCGGACGAACGCATTATAACAGTGGACGAATTAAATATTTAGGTTGATTTTTAGGGCGGGGGCTAAAGCGAAAGATTTCTCGATGTTTATATAGAGATGACAGCAGATTGTCTGGCCAGTAGGTGACACCGATATCGAATATATATATTCTACTTATATATATATATATGCATACATATTTAATAACTGTATACACATACGTATGTTGAAAAGTATAAAAGTAGGTACTTAGCATAAAATAAACACAAAACAACAGAAACGAACAAGAAAATACGCATATACATCGAGTTAATGTTAAAAAAACGAAACACATACACACACTCACACACACACACACGCTCACACAAATGTAGCAACGCACATGAACACAGAACAAATATATTGTTATCAGTTGGTTAACAAATGAATTTAGTTTGTAGCGCGTAATTATATAAAAAAAATGAAATGGTATTCTAAATAAAGTCGTAAATAAAAATTATATAGTTTTTGTTTTAATTAATACCAGAAAAACTCTCTTTACAGCATTGTGCAGGGTTTGTTTCAATTTTACAGACTATTATTAAAAAACAAGCCTTCGATATATAAATGCATAAATTTGAATGCGCGCCAAGCAGGATTATGTTATAACACTGTTAAAGCCTACAGCACAAATAACATATGTGCATACGTGAGTAAGTATCGATTACAATGTGGTGGCATGCAGATAATTCGATGAATTGGCGCCATGATTATTATTTGCGTATATTAACAAATAACTTTAGAATTTCATTAACTTATACAGTTTAGTATGTTAAAAATTTAAATTCATATAAAACATAAATAACAGAGATATTCTGTTCTATGCCTGCGGTGAATGTGTATAAAATATTCCAAGCAACTCTAACCCAGCTGTTTCGAACACAGGGTTGTATTACATTTCCCAAACACAGTACATGTAGTTGGCAACGCTGTGTACTTTTGGTAGGGCCGCCCTACTAGGGCGCACTGATTTGAAAACTAGCAACATTACTATGTAAAAATTTGTTAACAACAAAAAAATTTGTAAAAAGGAAAGAAAATGTACATATGAATGCTATTAAACATCAATGTATTGTTTGTATTTGTATATGAAAAGCCACTCGTAGATTAGCTGAAAGACAAAAGTTCAATGACCAAAACATTTCAATTACCACATTAAAACATCCAACAGCGATGACGATGATGACGATAATGATGATGATGATTTGGATGATGTTTTTGTTTTAGATTTTCCCTTTGTTGCTGTTAAAAATAAAGCAAACAACAGTATTTCCGCTTTTGTTTCTTTGAATCCAAATACGGTAGTTGTACACACATACATCTATACATCTATCCCTACATATACATCATTTTCTTCATATGCTGCAGGTTGCCTCCGTTGCAGATGCATATGCATTGCACTCCCTACTGACGCGTGCTGTTGTTTTCCCTTCAACTGACACTGCCAGCTAAAAACTTCAAGTGGTGCGGCGGCATATGCCAAAAGGATGGAGAAGGGAGCCGAAGCTCAATCTCAGGCCCGTGCTGCGAGTGCAGCGCAAAGTGGCTGCCACCTATGGAATCGTTGAATGCTTCACTTGCGCTTCAAATTCAAATTTAGCTGACGCACCGTCTCCACCTTCACCTCCGCCTTTGCCTCGTCTTGTCTCTCGACAACTCCCCCAATTTACCCATAGCGTATCAAAATGCTTCCGTGCCGCAGCGTTGCCCGTTTCTGCGGCATTAAAAATAGAATCTTTATGATGTTTTTCGCAGCGACACGACCCCGACTTCAACTCCACACTCTCACACACACACGCTCACAGGAATTACAGGCATATCCGGCCCCAACTGCGGCCACTTTACCATTGAACCTATTGAACTGTTTACCTCATAGTCTAAACAATGTTTTTTTTTTTTTTTTTTTTTTTGAGTAATTGTTATTAATTTAAGTCTGAAATTCCGACATTGCATCAACCCCTGTAAACAGGATGCATTGTTTTTTATTAAATTGAGTGACGAAATGCTTGGGCGGCACTTCTTTTCCTTTTCATTGATTGAATGAATCATGTAAACATAAGTACAGTGATTGCTCGACTAGAAGAACTGATTCATTTCAAGGTTAGTTCAAATTCAACAAAATGATTGAGTATAAAATTCATAATCTAAGAAATATTAAAAGTAATCGAATATAATAATCAAAGAAATATTGAAATTGAATAATTTTATATATTTATTGATTGAATGTAATAATCAAAATGTATGAATTGATTTAATTTAATAACAATTTATTGATTTCGTATTTTGAATTTGAAACTCTTTTTTAGCGCCCACTGTTGATTGTAAATTGAATTTGCCATTACGTTGGATCAACTGAAATTCATTTGTTTCTTCGGGTAGATGATATATGGGGTGCTTGGGGAAAGGGGGAGAATGGGAGCAATTAAAGCGCTGCCAACTCGATGCAAACGAACTCGCAGCAATTCGAAAAAGATTAACAAATAATTTATGGAACCGCAAGACTCTGAAAGACGATTATTTGAAATCGATTATAGAATTATACACACAGAGAAAGAGAGAGAAAGGGAGAGAGAGAGAAAGAGAGACAGAGAGAGAGAGAGAAAGAGTGGGAGAGAGAGAGAAAGAGAGGGAGAGAGAGAGAGAAAAATAATGCGAAATGTGAAATTCTTTGGCTTTGTTGTTTTTCTGTCTGTTGTATTTAACATTAAAGCGATTTGCGTTTATTTATCTGTGTGTGTATATAATTGAGTAAAAAAGCGATCAGTTGTTGTTGTATTTGTTGTTATTCTTTTTATTGTTGTTGCTGATGTTGTTGTTGTTGTTTTGGCTGGAATTTATGGCCGCGTCTTCAGCTGCATTTTACCTACGCAAAGAACCGTTGTGCCGGAGCTGTTAAAAATATATACAGCGTCTCGACAGAAGCAACATGCATCATGAGATCTTTGCAACACCAACAGCAACAGCAACAACAACAACTAAAGAACAAGAGTAGTGCAGCAATTGCGCAGCAAGTGAGCTGCCCCAGCGCTGTGTAAGGGAGCGACGAGGTGGGAGATTGCGCTGGAGAGCCAGGACCAAAATAGATTTATGGCCGCCAGTCGCGTCAGTTTCAAGAATTGCAGAGTATCGCTCGGGGTGTTGCTTGCCCCGTTTCCCACTGACGTCTCGCACACTGTGGCTGCCACTTCCTTCCTTTGTGCCAGGCCATGGCCAGCAGCAGCAGCAGCAGCAGCAGCAGCAACAACTATCTCTGTCTGTCTGCCTGTTTGTCTATCTGTCGGTTAACATGCCACCCTCTCATTCTCGCTCTTTTATTAATTGCCGTGATTAAAGTCGCGCGTTGCTGCCACAAATGTCTTTAGCACATGTCACATTGTTTACCCCTACAAAGAGTCCATCTGCAGCCTTTTTACACCCCTCCCCCCACCCCCCCTTAGCCAGAAACCACCTAGTATTATTGTCGCAATTCGCGACAATTCCTTGGTTCACACTCAGCTGTTGCTCCTCTTCCTACTTCTTGTTGCTGTTGATTACTTTTGTTGTTTTTGCTTTTCTTTTTGTTGTTGTGATGCATTGCACTGGCCCAACTTGACCCTAGCATTCAAATTACATTTCCATGTTGGCGCCAGACCGAACTCAACTCTGTTGCTCATGATCAACGCCATCATCTTGACAATAATCCCAGCAACTGTTCTCTGCTGTGCTTATCCTCTGCCAACTGTCTGCTTTGTTCCCACACAAATGCCAAAGATGGCTAAAAGACAATTTATTTAAATTTGTATATTAAATATGTGCTAGAATTTACACACACATATGTATATTTACTCATATTTATATACTGCTAAATTTATATGAATATTAATTTACTAATTAACTACAATGCTATAATTTGTATTAACGAATATATAAACACTATTTAAATTATTTAACTTGAAAAACTTTATGTGAATTACAGCTTCCCTATTCTTGATCGATTTATCTAAAAAGCAATCGATAAATTTAGCAATTTGACTCGGTATTAATTAGTGTTTTATCACCATTAGAATTTGGTATTTTTGGGCTTCCTTTTAAACCTTCGGTTGTTGTTGCCAGTATTTAAGCTCAGCTTGGTCCCACAGTCCGCGTTTACACTTAGATTCTTATTGATATTTGGATGATTTTAAATTTATTTTTAACATAAAAAAATAAATGAAAGGATTGCATTATAAAGGATTAAATTATAACGATTGGAAATTGAAATTACACAAAAAAAAATTTATTGATTAAGTGCTTTCCCTTGTATTTAAAGAGTATCTGTTAGTCGAGCGCACGTACTTTTTACGAATGCATTAATGTTTGACATGTTCTTGTGCGTGTGTGTGATTGTTTACACCTTAAATCGAATGTTTTATTCCACAAAAACAATAACAATATCGAGTTGGTTGACAAATCTACGTGCAACTGCAAGAAACGGCATAAATCTCCGGCCAACAACAAAATCCACTTAAAACCAGAACAAAAATCAAGGCGACAACAATGTGCATGGTATATAAATCATATATAGAAAATGTCATACTAAATATGTAGTATATAGTCGTATTATAGCATATACGCAAGATGCCCCATGTCATGTGCAATATATATATATATATGCATGTGGCCCCACAGAAGCCCCTCTTGCCACTTGCCGTGGCAAGTTCATTACGTTCGAAAAAGTCAAATGTTGTGAGATGCCGACAACACCTGTGATAAATCCATTCGTTTGAGAGCATCTACGCGATTGGGGTAGCATGATGAGGAGAGGGAAGTGGAAGGTAGGGTATGCGGCGTAGACAGCAGCGTGTTGGCAGGTGAGCGAGTCTATTTTGGATGAAAGTACAAAAAGCCAATTTCAAAATGCCAAATTGCGCGACTGCGTCACCAAAAAGAAAAACCACACCAACAATTCTCCGTAACGCAGTGCACTACGTGGTCTCTCACACCCTTCCTATCCCTCTCTATCTCTTTCTCTCTCTCTCTCCCTCTCTCTCTCTCTCTCTCTCTCTCTCTCTCTCTCTCTCT
>JBANCZ010002770.1:0-11705 GCA_037040025.1 Sphaerogastrella javana
CCCACACAATTTAATGTTATGTGTATTAGCGTATGTGTGTGTGCCTGTGTATGTGTTTGTCTTTCTCTCTCTCTCTCGCTCTCTCTCTCTCTCTCTCTTTATCTCTGCCACTATATAGGTATATACACTATTTACTACAGTATACAATATTTAAGGTACTATATGCATATATAGACTAAACTATATACTAGTTCATTAGCCAGCACCCTTTAGTTTTTCCGCGTGGGAAATTTAACCGGAAGCCATAGCTTCAAATTTGACCTACACGCATTTTGGAATAGTTTTCAAACTGCCTGCCCAATTTTCCCACATATTTTCTCACCTCACTTTTTTTAGAACACCAATATAAACCCTTTTCGGGTTTATTTTCACCTTCCTTTTCCCTTATGGAGAAGAAATCTACCCATAGGGTGGATTTATTTTTACATCAACGTTTTCTCATTACATTTTTTAAATGTAAATTAAATAGCACTCTGTTATATGTATTAAAATAGTATTAAGGGCAAACACTACTGTGGTTTTTTCGATTAGAATACCCAATAACAATACTCTCCCCCTTTAATTGATATTTTTTATATGTGAAGTAATTCCATAGCAAATATCACCCAATCCACAACGAAACACCCAAACTCCCACCCCCTCAAGAGTGGGGCTTGTTATAATGTGAAGTATTAACGACTCTTAAGGAATTTTTGTTACAATGCCAAATATATCCTTGAAAATGTTTTTGATTATTCGATGGGCTTACTATCTTAAGATTACTTGAATCTTTGAATCAAGTAGTAGATGGAGAGCAAGAACAAATGAATAGGGATTAAAGATTAAAGAGCAGAACAGATCAGATGAGCACACAATGAGATGGGATGAGATGAGATGAGAGCAGTGAAAGCAACTCGAAATCTCATTCACAATTCGCAGGTACTAAACTATTGTCCGAAAGATATGAAGGCTGACATATGTGTTCATCTAAATCGCAAAGTATTTAACGAGCATCCAGCATTTCGTCTGGCCTCGGATGGTTGCCTACGCGCATTAGCCATGCACTTCATGATGTCTCATTCGGCGCCCGGTGATTTACTCTATCATACCGGTGAGAGTATCGATAGCCTCTGCTTCATTGTGACTGGCAGTCTGGAGGTGATACAAGATGATGAGGTTGTGGCAATATTGGGTAAGTTCACAACATTATAGAAATTCAATTTTCAATTGTATTATGATCTTATACGTAGATATAGATTCAATGTCATATCTAATTAGATTAATCGAACCCCGATAACAGCAATGATTATTTAAGATTGATAATCTAGATATATACATATCCACTTTTCTGTGCATCTTCACATAAATTTAACTATCTATATTACATAAATAAATGTTTTGTTTTCCTATGTTGACGGTGTTTAGGCAAAGGCGACGTCTTCGGCGATCAATTCTGGAAGGACTCAGCCGTTGGCCAGAGTGCCGCGAATGTGCGTGCTTTGACCTATTGTGATTTGCATGCCATCAAACGTGATAAATTGCTCGAAGTCCTCGATTTCTATTCGGCATTTGCGAATAGTTTTGCACGCAATCTGGTGCTCACGTACAATCTCAGACATCGACTGATTTTTCGCAAGGTGGCCGATGTGAAGCGCGAAAAAGAATTGGCCGAACGGCGTAAGAATGAGCCGCAATTGCCCCAGAATCAGGATCATCTCGTCCGCAAGATCTTCTCCAAGTTTCGACGTACACCCCAAGTGCAAGCTGGCAGCAAGGAGCTTGTAGGGTCCGGCCAATCCGATGTCGAGAAAGGCGATGGCGATGTCGAGCGCACCAAGGTGAGTTCGATTGGGTTGAATGGTCAAACTCAATTATGATTCCATATGTGTTTCATTCTGTGCTTGGTTTTCTGACTGAGTGTATGTTAATCTGTTATTCTGTTTGATTTCTGTTTGCGTTTACGTTTCATTGTTTTGCTTTTGTCTGTGTATTCGTATAGTTATTGTTGAACTTATCGTTATTGTTAACTTTAGTGTTATCGTTATTGGTGGAACTCGTTCCAACCGAAAGCGCACACAAATATCAATTAAAGTCTAATAATTTGAATTGAAGAACATTTTAGTCCGAATTTCACTCCAAAATCAACGTCCGAAATTATTGGTGCTTGCCGAAACCAACTGCACATTTTAAGATGATCCACATTCTGTAAATTAAATTTAAAGTCAAATCTGAATTCCTTGACTAAATTCTGAGAAGACTCGAAAGTTTATTTCCAAAATTGGTGTAACGTCAAAATATTGTACAACATATATTTGTGAGCTGCTTGTGATTTCATTGAATTTCGTTTTCGATTCGATTGTACGCTTGAATTCTCGAAATCGATATCGATTCTTTAGTTCCAGTGATGTCATTAGTTCGATTAAGATGTGTATGCCAAGGCAGACACATTTCTGTGTGTGTATACTAACTAATTAAACTAATTAACCAACTGACACATTTAAAAGTTAATCCTAAGTAACATAACTAACGTTTCTCAATGAAGCATTTATCGTTATCAATCCACACACAGCTCAGCCACAGCCACAGCTCAGGTTTGTTGGGCCATGTGGCCAAGCTGGCACCGTTCAAGTTATCGTTTATTGTTTACTATTTACCCATTACTAATAAATGTTCAACATTGTTTACAGTATTCTAACTCGATATCTAAATAATATATATAAACAATAATATATAGATATACAATTATATATACATATGTGTATTAAGTATAAATATCAAATGCATACAAATGACTTATGCTCGTTATGTATTTTTCTTTGTCTTTCTTGAAACATGCTTACGCTATACTGTATATCGTTATCGATTGCATAAATGCTCATCTCTATCACACTATCGCTCGTCACGCTTACCATTGCTGTTCTGTCTCACTTACTCACACTATTCACTCTCACCCTCAACCACCGTCTCTTGTTCACTGTCTCTTTCACTCACTAATCATACACTCTATGCATTTTCATCGATATCGTTCTGTGTCTGTTAATCGTTGTCCAACTGTTTGCATTTAATTTTGTGTTCTGTTGCCGAATACTCTATATAATACTGATTAACAATTTGGCTAAAATTGAAAAATTTACTAACGAAAATTTTATAAAATTTGTTCCTTTTTCCACCCCACACACCTCCCAAATTTAAAAACACCGAAACACTCGCGTATAACCGCAAAAACCTAAACAAACCTTTTGCAAACTGCCTATACCACACATTATTATTGCTCAAACTACAACTTGAATTCCCTCTATCATCTTTCATATCCGTAATCGACTCCGTATCCGTCTCCAACTCCGTATCCGATACCGATACCGAATCCGTATTTCATTTAAAACCCCTCACCTGCTGCGTACCACATGCTCAACTCCGAAAAAAAAAACCACATGCAATCTACTTTCTTTTCTTACCATCCCATCGCTCCCTATCAACACCACCACCCCCCCCCCTACCCCACTCTCTCTTTCTCTCTCTCTCTCTCTCTTCTCTTCTCTTCTTTTTCTCTTTTCTCTATATCTTTCTAAATAAATACCGTACCAAAAATATTGCTCGTTTATTGCTCGACAACCAAAACAAACAAAAAATAATACCAAATACCCATCCAAGAAGCTACCCGCTAAACTAACATTAACCGAGGACTCACGCATTTTAACAACTGCCGCCGTACCCTCACCATCGCCATCACCCTCGCCCTCATCGGGTCCACCATCTGCACGTAGTACCCGTGCTAGCAAATGGGGACGCCTTCTGGGCAGTTCAAGTGTCGATTCAGCTAGCGATACTAGCGCCAAGGTAGCCGTCTCGAGAAGTTTGAGCGCCCGCGAAAGTCTGCGTGAGAGCACTGCCCAAGCGAGGCAGAGTAGTACTTCGAGTAGCAATGGTGGACAAGGCAATAAAGTAATTACCGTTCAATTAAACAAACTCAAACTCAAACTCAAACTCAATCAAACTCAAACTCAAACTCAACTCAACTCAACTTAACTCAATTAAACGCAACTCTACAAATTGAATAATATTTACAAAATTAGCAACACATTCAAATTATTAATTTTATTATAATTATACATCCATAAACGTTCTCTTAATTCGAACAGAAAACTCTATCTACTAATTCGGAATTTCGAATTGTTTACATCTTTGCAGTTTTCAATTGTTTATAAGATTTGGATTGTGTATTATACAATTGCAATTATTATATAATCAAAGAATTTACACGATTAAAATTTTCCGAATTCCGCTCACTTTAATCAAATTTCAGTGTTGGTAAACACAGTTCTCTTAAAAATATTATAATAAAAGACTAAAATTATCTGCATATTGATATAACTCTATAAATCAATATTTGAAAAATGAACACCGATAGGAAAATTTATCGGTTAATAAACTTGTAAATATTACTAAAACAAAATTTGATAAGATGAAAAACTGTATAATATGCTGCAAGTGTATAAACTAATCTTAAAAAAAAATAATTATTATTTTTTTTAATATTTTTCACACGATTTTCTTAATTTGTATAAAAAAAAAAAAAAAAACGAAACATCAACAGAGAAAAAAACAAAGCGGAAATTGTTAATGCTCACGTCTTTTTGTTTATCGTTCTTTCTTCTCGATGCCAACTCTACGCCATTTTGCTTTCATTTCGTTGTTTCGATTGCGTTATCGATTTCGATAATATTGTCGACTTTTACGTTCATAATAATGCGATCAATATGAATTCAAACAATCAAAAGCATTTACAATTAAGCAAAGTAAGTTTCGACTAGTTCATTCGTTTAATCTGCTAATACCCCAAGTTATTTAGTTGCTACACAACACTACACATAAATTAGTCGCTATACAACACTATAAAATTATGCATCACCTTCTCATCTAATGCTATCCGTAGAAGTAAATATCGAAATATGCACACGCATAAGCAACTATGCAACGATATATCGATATTGTTATCGATAGGTCGTTTACGTTGTGATTGTCAGATGGTTCAAATTTGAACTTTTAGTGCGCGTTACCCTAAACTTTATATACAAGCATATGCAAATATGTGTGTGTTAATGTGAATATAAATTGCCTATCGATGTTCAAGTATCGATATCTACCAATGTCAGATAATGTTCAGTGATTCATAAACAATTCTTAACGTAACAGTTTCATTTAAAATATAAACATTTTTTAGGATTTTTTATATTGATCTGACTTATCGATTAATTTAAAAACGGTTTGCAACGAATTTCATATTCTACAGCACAATAACAAATTTTGCTGTGCACAGTAATTGAAACGTAAAGTAAAATTTGCATGCCGTAACCGAAGTGTTGCTAATAGATAAATTAATCGATAGTATTTCGATAGTCACTATCCACACACGCGCACATACATGCATATAACATGTATGCACTGACCAAGCACATACACAGCCACTTAATAAAACAATGTTGCCTTAACAAGTTAATGCGATGACTGAAATATCGATTAACATATTTTCTATAAATTTTTTTATCGGTTATTTGTACACCACTTTTGCCACTTGTACAATATCAACAACTACAACTACTACATCAATTGCAACTTTGAACATTGCTTGCCTTGCTACTACAAACAACAACAACAACAACTTGAATTCGATAACTCGATTACTCGATTATTCTATTGGATGCTGTACAAAACGAATACTTATCGATTTATTGGATGCACAAATTATCACTCTTTTTTGATACAAACATCTTGCAATTAATAACAACTACAACAACAATAACAATTTTGTATCGATATAATGCAAATAATAACGGTAATGGTATTACCAATAACACAATCAATGCGCTACAACTACAACAACCATAACAACAAAAACTTTACCTAACACCAATATAAACTTAAACATATTCCTCCGCTTCTTTCCGAAAACTGCTATCCGATTACCGATACCGACACCGATAACCCAACCCAACCTGCAACTGAAACTCAAACCGTTAACACCTGCAACCGATAACCAACTTAAACTGAAATTGATACTGCATCTGTACCTCGCAACCTGCTGTCCACTCCAATCTATCATGCATCGAAAACTGATAATTGATAACACCATCTTTACCCGCATACCTGAAACTTTGACTATGACTTTACCTTCTGCCATTTGAAAACTGTCATGCGCCGTTAACTGATCAATAAACTCCTCAACCTGCAACCGATTTCCAATCACCGATAAACGATAACATAACCCCTCAACCTCAACCTCAACTGATACCGATTCTGATACAATATACCCAACTGTCATACATCCTATCTGTACTCTACATCCAACGATATGTCACCATCTATCGATGTATCGATAAACTATCAAACGCATGCCGCGCTGCATACTCTGTGCATATAACCGCAGGTATTCCCCAAGGCACCCAAACTCCAGGCCAGCCAAGCGACGCTCGCGCGCCAGGACACCATCGACGAAGGCGGCGAGGTGGACTCCTCGCCGCCCAGTCGGGACAGTCGGGTGGTTATCGATGGCGGTGCCGCCACAACGACCCATGCAACAGCAGGAGCAGCATCAGGAACAGCAGGCGCAGCAACAGGAGCAGCAACAACTGGAGCAGGAGCTTCAACAGGCGCCGCTGTGATGCCCAAGGAGCGCAATTTGGCATTGGAACGTGAACGTCAGATTGAGATGGCTAGCTCCAGGGCTACCACATCGGACACGTACGACACAGGGTTGCGCGAGACGCCGCCAACGTTGGCGCAACGTGATCTCATTGCCACGGTGCTGGACATGAAGGTTGATGTGCGACTGGAGCTGCAACGCATGCAACAGCGCATCGGACGCATCGAGGATCTGCTGGGTGAGCTGGTAAAGCGTCTAGCGCCACAGATGCAGATGCAAATGCAGATGCAGATGGCCGATAGCAGCGGCCAAACGACACCTGGCGATGACATTTGTGCGGGCTGCGGTGGTGTGGGGGCAGCCGCAGCACCAGCAACAACAACAACAACAACAACAGCAACAGCAGCAACAAAAATCTTAGGGAGCGGTGCAGACACTGTGATAACCATCTCAACGCCCACAACAACAGGATCAACATTAATAGCAGGAGCAACAGCGGGTGGAGGCCTAGCAGTTGGTGGCGCTGCCAGCAGTGGTCTACTAAATCCAAGTGTCCAAGTTGTGACCAGCGCAGGAGGCAACGGCCTGGGGCCGCTGATGCTCAAAAAGCGACGCTCGAAGAGCAGGAAAGCACCGGCGCCTCCCAAGCAGGCAACATCAGCAGCAGCAGCAGCAGCTGTAGCAACAACAACTGGATCTGGTACGACCAGTGTGACAGCGTCAACAGCAGCAGCAGCAGCAGCGACAACATCAGCAGCAACAAGTCCCACGTCTGGGGTTGAGCTGCTGCAGCTGCGTCTGCTCGAGGAGGATTTTACGGCCGCACAGCAACAACAACAGCAGCAGCCGGCAGTTATTGGAAGCGCAGCTGGCACGCCCACAGCAACAACGGCTGCAACAACGCCCCCATCGGTGGCCACAACGCCAACAACAACCACAAGCGCCGCAACAACGCCAACGGGGAGCACACGCAGCGGCAAGCGGGAGTTCCTCTAGCCCAAGATCCTTGTGCGTCATCAGTCGGCCGAGCAATAGAAATAGCGATAAATATCGATATTTACATACAGATACAGATATACATACACATATATCGAAACATGACACTATGTATCTTTATATGATTGATATATGTTGAATTGTTATATGACGAGGTATGTAACAACCTATCGATATATATCGATAAATGCAGCGATATCCATATTTAAATATATCGATACAACGTTGTATATCGACATATAGATTAGCTTGCCGCTAATATATGGTTGGTATATAGATATGCCGTTTTGCAACTAAGTTTATCGATATGTATACCGATATGTATCGATATATAATTATATGTACATTGCTGTGATTCGACATTCGTTGATATGTAGTTATTTATTGATATATAAATCGTTATGCAATTATAATTGATAGTTATTTATCGATGTCCCGATATATCGATATCCAAATACTACACTCGCAGACTGAGGGCCGTCACGTGTATCGAATGATTGTTTGATATTGCCTACGCATACGCTTAGCTAGTCTAGTCTATATAGAATACCATAATACTCGTGTCTACTTGTACCATATGCCTAAGCTATAAACTATAATCGAATATCGAATAACCTAAAGTCTATAACTATAACTACAGCTATATGTACATAGTATATAGAATATAGTATATATGTATATGTCTAGTTCTACATATGTACATATACACATACAGGCAAGCGCTTACTGTTCCTAGATGTCTTTAATACTAATATTACTTACTATACCATACTTACTTACTTCTTGGTATTCTCTACTCACAATCTCCCTCTCTCTCTCGCTCTCTCCCTCTCTATCTTTCTCTCTCTCTCTCTCTCCTTCGCTCTCTCGCTCTCTCTTTCTCACCTTCCTCCGCTTTGTTTGTCTCTCATCGTTTTGTCTCTGTCGCCCATACCTCCATTCATTCTGTAGAACTTGAATGCTGTAAGTAACGCCCTTTTCTTTGAGAGCCCACAAATTTCGGGTGCAATAGGCGAGGTTTTTGGGCACAGAGATAATCTACAGGGTATTTAAATGCCATAGTCATAAACGGTAAACTGAACATTCCATCTCTTCCAAAGCTTGTATCTTTTACAGACATTTTCTGTCTCTCCGTCTCCCTCTCTCTCTCTCTCTCACTCTCTCTCTGCCTTTGTCACTCTGTATCTCTCCCTCCTTCCTTTACATTCTTGTGTGGACTAAGGCCTAAGCATAATGCTTACGAATTTGCTACATTTACTGCAATTGTTTTAACTTTATATACGATAAGTGCGTACTTAATACAAACTAGTTGAGCTGACTAACTAACTAGTTGTATTAAACATATACTCTATACGCTAGATGATATCAATATATGCTATATATGACTACACAGACATATATATATATATATATATATAGGTATATGGATACATTTTTGTGATAATAGTGACAGAAGGCAAAAAATAAGCTGATAGACAGACAACAAATCGAGTCCATTGTGAATTGTATATAGCAGATATTGTGAATGCTGTAACTCCTAAAACACGTAACTTCAGGCCCAAAAAAATACCAATAACTCCGATGCTATATGCTATATGCTATATGTTGTTTTTTTTTTAAACAGATCTACCCAGAAATATATCAGATGAGCTTAAGGCATCCCATTGATTTAAATACATAGATATTGTAATATATATCTATTCAAATGTATCCGATTATACATATATGTACATATTTCATTTAGGTATATTCCCTATAACGTACATATTTCAACTTCAGTTATTATATCTAACATGTTTATGACTTTTCTTTTGTGTTCGCTGTAAATCCAACCAATGTTTTCTTTATATCTTGATTCCTTAAAAATTCCTTCTGAATTTTTCCTGTCGAAATACCTATGAGAAATATTATAGACTAAAATAATGGGTATTTTATGGGTTCGATATATACACAAATAATTTGAATTCCGATTAATATAGTATTACTAAAATCAGCACCTTGTCACTTTGTCATTTGGAAGGCCTACAAATAGTTGGTGTATATATAGGTTTATATACATATATATAAAGCGAGATATTCATAATACCCGTCCTATAACGTAGGTACTACTACTACTACTACAACTACTACTAATACTACTACTATTACTACTACTGCTGCTTGAGCATATATGCTACTATAGTTCAAATGTTGGAAAATGAGAAAAATATGTGGAAAATGTGGAAAATTATGCTTACCGAAAACTAAGCAAAATCACAACTATGAAAATGAAAATGCAACAAAAAAAAAACACAAATGAAAATGCATTAGAAAATGCCGACAAAAAGTAAACGACAATCGACAAATCTAAGGAAAAAAACAAACAAACTAAATAATATTATATTTAATATTTAAAAGTAAATAAAAAGAACTAAATAAAAGTTGTAAGCAGATTAATTTGTATATATGTACAAGCACTTATGTGTACATACTTATATACATATGCATATATATATATAAATTTATGTCTTTATATAACAAATGGCATATGAAGATGAGACAAACAAGATCCTTGTAAATATGGGAAATATTTTATGGCAAACAAGCAAAAATGCATTAACTACAAATTGTGCAATGTTATTTATACTACTTATACACGCATACACATTTATACAAATACACACACACACACACACACACACACACACACACACACACACACACACATCTATAAGACATACTTTGTGATAAAGTTTAGCAAAAGTACACTAACAAAATATGATAAACAAATTTGTTTAAAGAGGCTTTGCACTAGCATACAAATATATATATAATATTAACTATATATATATAAATATATATATAGTTTATTGTTGAATACAAATTATGATATTATGAAATTCTAAAATTATCAAATTATTAACTTATAACATGAACGTGATTAATGATAACATTATACTGCTGAGCTGATATATAGAAGATATATATAGGGAGAGAGGTAAAGGTCAAGGTTTCATTACGCTTAAGTTGACCCACTTGAATGGATTTAGCAGATTTAACCATAGATCAAAAACAGCTACAGTTGAATATTATATTATGAAACAAAAAAAAAAAAAAAACATACTATATATAGAGAATTTCGTTTCTATCCGTTTGAAGAAAAGCAATACGAATTATTGAGCGTCTTCCCGAATCGAACCTTAGTGTTTAGTTTAGGGTTTCTCGGTGCGGACCCCTGGTAAATTGTACTAACTTTGGTATTAGTTTCATTTAGTTCAAGTTTATTCTGGTTTAATATAAATATAGCTTAAAATTTACATTTGATATTGATTCAAATAGAAGTTCAACACAATATCCGAAAAATTTAACTCAAGATTTAAGCGAGTATTAAGTAAAAGTCGAGGCTAGCTAATATGGAATGCAGCTTAGAATTCAAACTAAATTTAAAATTAAGTTGCATTTGGTTTTGATTTGAGCAACTGCAACCTAGAAGAAAGATTAGTCCAAAGATTTACTCGAAGATAAAGCGCGGAGGTTTAGTTCGCCCGCAAACGAAAAGCAATTCAAGTGGTATTACATATGTATACATACATACATTGATGTATGTATGCATCTCATTAATAAATGCGTGCATACACACGTACATACCACACATACTCGATACATTTTGAACACAATTGTAGTAGCCTAGTTATATAGACGAAATATCGAAAATTTGTTGCGTATGTTTAGAGGAAATTTTTTAAATTTTACATTACACCAGCAGCAGACTCATTGTATATATGATGTATGATGTATGATGTAGCTCATAGTTCATAGTGCATAGTATATAGTTGTTTTTTTTTTTTAAATACATACATACATACATATTACATCACTTACAGAGAACATATTGTTACTCATAGGACGCACTAGACAAATTTGCAAATCAAACGACTCAACTAACTAGATACAACAGAAGCAATTAGGTTTAGATACTATTACTAAAATGATGATCTTCATAATGATAATGATAATGATAATGATATTGATAATGATAATGATAATGATAATGATAATGATAATGATAATGATAATGATAATGATAATGATAATGATAATGATAATGATA
>JBANCZ010002771.1:0-14650 GCA_037040025.1 Sphaerogastrella javana
CTTGCTTAGTCTTTCTCTCTCTCTCTCTCTCTCTCTCTGTCTCTCTCTCTCTCTCTGCAAACTCTCTGTCTCACACTCTGTCTCTATGACTATCTACATCTCTGCGACTGAAGCAATTAGCCACAAAATGTACAAAAACTAAAGATGTTTAAATTGGTTCAGCGTTTCAAATGCAAATTATTTCCTTAAGATCGTTGTCTTTACACTTCTTCTTCTTGCTATTTTTGCTCTTCTTCTTCTGCTGCTCTTTATTTTAATTTTTTTTTATGTTGTTGTTTTGTTGCTTTGTTGCTTTTGTTGCTTTGCTTTATGTGCGCTTCATAACAGTTTTGTGCGCCACTTTAAACCGGTTGCCATTCGCTTGACAGCGACGAGGAAGCCACAGCAACAACAGCAGCAACAACAGCAACAACAGCAACAACAGCAACAACAACATCAACAACATCAACAACAAGATAGCCATAAACTGGCACAACAAAGGCTACGAAACGACAACTGCTAACCACATTGCAACTTGTTGCGCAAAAGCTGCATACAGATAGACAACTTGGAGCTTAGAATCAGCAGTCTTATCAACAGCAGCAACAGCCGCTTTTTCAGACGTGTTGAACCGGTCAATATATGTAAAGGTTAGCCAAAAAAAAAAAAAAAGACAGACACACACACAAATAACTTTGCGTTTGGGGTGTTAGACATGTTTATGTGAGTCACACCTGCCGCACCGCTGATTGCAGTCAATGTTGTTGCTGAAGCGCTCAAGCATAACATTTGCCAGAGACCAACAACAGCAGCAGCAACACCAACACCAACAGCAACATCAACAGCAACAACAACAACAGCAGCAACAACAACAACAGCAGCAGCAGCAACACCAACAGCAGCAGCAACTCCAACACCAACATCAGCAGCAGCAGCAATATCAACATCAACAGCAGCAACAGCAGCAACAGCAAATGATGACGGTCAAAAAATCAGTGAGATTCAAAAAAAAAGAAAGAAAAAGACAAAACTCATTTGGCAGCGTACCATAAAATGTAGGTGACAACAAAAGTCAAGCAGACTGACAATGCTCTAACTCGTACAGAATGAGCATGCAAATTGTGAAAGGCAAAGGTTCAGACAAACAGATACCATACCAACACACAGTGTATGTATAAACATACATAAATACATATATATATATTGATATATGTACATATATATTGAATGACTGACAATTTTGCATTGTATACTTGAATCAATCAGCTTAAAGTTGTCGAAAATCGCAGCAGTGTATGCTAAACAAAAAAAAAACTTTATGCTTTTTGCGAATTATGACAACAAAAATTAAAACAACAACAATAACAATAACAACAAGAACTGAATGCGTGTAAACAAAAGGTTTTCATAAGCTCTAAATTGATGTTAAATTTAGCTCAGTTTTTTTTTTGTTGTATGCCTGTTGCAAAAGTCATAGCAAAGCCAAAATACCCTATGTATTTGGGATATGTATATTCCTCAAATTTTTGGGTCATGTGTTTAAAAAACCTTTTGTGTTTGAGGTTTCAGTCTAACAAGCAAAAGGAAGTGTGTCAGACCCTATAATGTGTATATATTCTTCTTTATATAATTAAACAATTGCCGATTGCCGATTATAGTTATCGATTGTTGGCTTTGAGAACATTTAAAAGATCGGTACAGGTTACTACAGCTACCTTATATTTCAAAGTGCCTAAAGAGTTTAATACAATATCAATATCATTATTATTATACATATGTAACTGATAATTAGTACATAAAGTCAACGATGAGGTCAGGGTTACAGGGTTACCATCAGGGTCCAATACAAGCGAATGAATTGATAGACAAACAAGCAGATATTGCAGGTTCTATAAAATACCATGCTGTACCAAGGGTATCTTCTGTAGGGCAGTTCCCCTACTGTTAAATAATCATTAATATATTTGCTTATCATTATATAGATTTTGATTTGTTTTGTGTTCCATGGGAGAGAACAATCGCTGATACTTTTTTACTACAACTCTAGAGTTGTAAACATTTGTTAGACACTCTTCAAACAAGCGCGACAAAGAATCATGATCTATAGTTTTGACATATGTATTTGTTGAGTTGTAAACTATGTAGAGTATTTGTATTCTTCAAAAACATTATAAACAACAGAGTATTTTTCTATGTTTATGATATATTATTTTGACGAGTACTTTTTAACATATACAAACTTTAAATTAGTGCACCTAAATTATAGTATTTAATTGAGTAATGCAATAAATTTATTGAAATCGCTTCATAATTTGGGAATTGAGCTAAATAAAAACCTTTTAGTCTGTCAACTGCAGCTGAAGACCAGCTGGCGCCATCTACCGCACACTAGCAAACAGTTGCACAATCTACCATATAGAGTACTATACATAATACACTGAGTACCCCTAATGCTGACCTAATGCCTGAGCTGATTTTGTTTTTGACGAAACTCTGTCAAACAGAGTCATCCATGAATGCGCTTTGTATTTATGATATAATCATATGTGCCCTATCGTTATAGGCATTTACAATAAGCAGCAAAACGCATAACCTTGTGCAAAAACAAAAAGCAAGAAGACAAGACAAAAAAAAAGCACAAACAATACAAACTACACTGCAGCGAACAAAAACCCCAAAAAAAAAATATATATATAAATAAAATAAAACTGAAAAAAAAAGAAAAAAAAAACTGAAAAACTGAACTTCAACTGAAACCGAAACGAAAATCCGAAACCGACACAGAAATTGAAAGCCAAAGCGACGAACTGATACGGACACGGACACGGAGACCAAGAGCAACAGTGCAATGCGGAGACAGAGAGAATGAGAAACAGAGGTGCGAAGAGTGTGAAAAAGTGAAGAGAGAGAGAGAGAGAGGGGGGGGGGGGGAATGGAGTATGCGAATTGCGGGGCAAATGAATCAAAAATTCAATGCGCGCACACGTGCTTTATTATTGTTGTTCTTCTGCTTTTTGTTGCTGTTGTTTTTGTTGATGTTGTTGTTGCAGATGTTGCTGTTGTTGATGTTGCTGTTGTTGATGTTGCTGTTGTTGATGTTGCTGTTTGTTGATGTTGTTGATGTTGCTGTTGTTGCTGCAATTGTTTTACTGTTGATTGTTTGTAGTGCTATTTGTTGTTTGTTGCTGTTGTTGCTTCTGTTGATTGCGTCCAACTGAATGACTTCTCAGACTTCTCTGTCAGTTAGCCAAGCAGATCGACTAGAGCTGCCCCGCTCCTCTATAAAGCGCCAGCAGCTCAATTGAAGATTCTTTTTTTAAGCTCATTTTATAAGTCTCTGTTGCTGTTTCTCCCTCTCCCTCTCCATCTCTCTCTCTTTCTCTATCTCAGACTCTGTCTTAGTCTCAGCCGCAGTTGGATTCTCAGTCTCGTATGAGGGTCTGGGTCTGGGGAAGGCGATCGCATGAAGGGCACGCATTAAGGTCTGCAGTTTTATAGTTTAACAGCAACAACAACAACAACAACAACAACAACATCAACAACAGCACATAATTGTATTAGTATGTGTGTATGTCTGCTATGTGTATGCCTGTGTGTGTGTGTGTGTGTTTCCTTGAGCAGCATTTAAAAAAACTTCAAGCTGAGATTATTTTTCATTTAATTATTTAATTTTATTATGATTTCTGCTGCTGCTGCTGCTGTTACACACTAGAATTAAAAATAAGCTTTAACAAAAACAAACACACACACACACACACACACACACACACACACACACACAAACTCAAAGCATCGAGGCTCTCAGCGGAATCTAAGCAATTTGAGAGTCCAATTTAGTTATAGATTTGGACTTGCTGATGTCTATTATGCTTAGTTAGAGCTAGCTTAGTTAGAGCAACTGTGTATAGGAAGAAGCAGAGGCAGAGGCAAAAACAGAGGCAAAAGCAGAGGCAAAGGCAGAGGGAGAGGCGATTGGCCAGCGACTTGTTTGCCAGTGGTTTGCCTTATCGCGCCGCCTAGCTGACACCAGGGGCCAATGCACAGGCGTGTTTAGCATCATTAAACAGATACACTCACACACTCACACATACGCAATTACACATACAGATAAAGAGAGAGTTTGAGAGAGAGAGAGAGAGAGAAAGAGAGATACAAGACACTTGTGCGAGCAAGTGATGTACAGATGTTAAAGGTCAGCCGGGTTCTGTAGCCACAGCCGCAGTTGCCGAAGCCATACAAAAATCTGAGCATGGCTCTGACATTTTGATAAGCGCGCCCAAGGCACTTGCTGTAAATTATATATATACATACATACATACAAATATATATACACATATATATGTACTTTTGTTTTATTTTGTCATATTTTTTGTTTTAATGAATTGGTGGGTATTTGGTAATATGTTTAACATATGTTTAGTTGCAGCAATTGTTACATTTGCGCGCACTTTTAATTTTTTTTTTCTGTTTGGTTTTTTTGGCTTTATTCCCTCTTGACGCTTTTACAAGTTTAGGCAATAGCTCACAGAAATTCCGGCTGTCCACTCACACACACACATACACACACACACAAACACATGCACAAAATTATGATATATGTATTCGTTATACACATACACGTGCCTCTTCCAATTGCAATTAAAGCCGGAATATGACGTCGACGGCTCCAAGCAGTAACGCGACAAGCGAGCGAATGAGCAGACTGCGCTTCGATCGAGCGAACAAGCGTAGAGCCAAGCGATACGAACAAGAGCGAGCGCGCGTGTTGTCTGTCTTCTGTCGTCTGTCGATTGTCGTCTGTCTCTTTTGTCGTCTGTCGTTTGTCTGGTGTTGTGTATCGTCTACCGTGGCACAACTTCCACCGCGCAGACTCGAAACAAAACTAAAACTGGGCAGCAGAGCACAGCCGGTGCACGAGTGCCCAGCTCAACGGGCAGAGCACCAACAGCGGCAACAGAGACCCAACACACCAGTACACCAATACACCAATACACCAATACACCAGCATACAAACAGCAGCAGCAACACCAATACTAAGACAAACATCAGCTACCAAAACTCGATCGGTTGAGAGAATAAGCCGCGCAGCCGACGCGTCGCTCCAGCGCACAGTGGCCTAGAATTATTTGAAATTGCAATTTCAATGCATGAACATTTGCATACGCAAATAAATCATTTGGTCTTGGCATATAAATGCAGACAATAATAGTTATTTATACATGACTCATTCAATAATAATATTTATACTAAAAAAATTCTACATTTTTCAATAAAATCTACAAAGTTATATGATAAATAATTTAATATCTTTATAACAGAAATTTATTGAAAAAATGTTCAATAATAAAGATATTATTATAGTAGTAAAAAATATAATATTTAAATATATTATTCAAGCAAATTTAAATATATAACGCAAACTAAATAAATATCTTTGGAATAGTATCTGAGTAGTAGTCTGAGATATTTAATTATATGATCTTTAATAAAAAATATAAAATTTTTTTTACATTTTTACTAATATTAAAAAATTGTTATCTTATATATACTGTCTTATATATTTCTGTGCTTCTGTTCTTCTATTCTAATATTTAAACACAATATTTTGTATTTAGCTTTAGAATTTTTCAATTCACAAAATGTAATTAAATTTTTTATTATTTCCATATTGATTACTTGGACAAATTATTGATAGCTTATAAAATCTGCATCTTATGCGACACTATGCCCCCAATTGATCTACATTTTTACGATCTCTCATAATCAATTGTCAATAGTCGCATATATGTATTTATAACGCCTTCACAGCCAATTAAAAGCGATGACATTTGCATTGATCTGATTATATAAAAATCATTTGAAACCACTGTGCTGCAGTTGCAGTTCAATGACTGAAGAGCAGATGTTCTGCTCGCCTGCCCTGTCACGCCCTCCACAAACACTATACACGCATAGTCATGCCTCTACATACAGACAATGGGGCGCAACAACGGTAATAGCACATGACACAAATGTCTAAAAAAAAAAACAAAAACAAAAACAAAATAAAAATATCTATGTTGTTGTCTCGACTTGTGCTTTGGTTGTGGTTTACGAGTTATGTGCCAGCTCCCACATAGCTTTTCCGCTTATTAATATTTCCCGGCACGTCGACAACTTCCACATTGGCATACTAAAAAGCATGGGAGCAGGGAATGGGAATGGGAACGGGAATAGGGACTGGGAGGCTCAGAGGCGGCGTGTGCCGTAAATCGAACGAACTGGGACCATAGGGCGAATCGTAAAAACAAATTGAAATGATTGCAGTTTAGTTAAAACTTGCGCAATAATTCGATAGAATTATGTAGCAATATTGCTGAAATCAAAAACTTTAAGCAAACTGTCTCACTCTCTCGCCTGTCTGGCTGCCGGTCGTCACACTCCCAGATACCAACTACACAAAAACTGGAAAATGAAAAACAAAATACAAAAAAGTAAATACAAAAATAAATAAAAACGAAAGTATCAAATTTGCATTACCTTGACCAATTTGGGTCAGAAATATTGAAGCTGTTTTGACACTGCTGACAACATTTCTAGTTTTGTATAATGTTTCAATTAGAAACCCCCGTCTCTAAAACGAACGGAAGAATTGTATTATATTGTCACGATCATTCTGTGGAATTCCATCTTGTTCGTTTTAAGCTTCTGAGAAAGCATTGCTCTTTCATTGTCTGTCCGTTTCCGTTTCATTAAGGTTTTGCATGTTGTTGTTTTGATTTTTTGACTTTTTTTCTTGCCCTGAACATTTCCGAAAAACACAATGTAAGAACTGGTTAAAATTTTGCCTTATAAACAACCAGAACTACACAAGTACTTACAAATTTTTTTTGCTAATCTGCAGTTTTAAATACAGACCTACACTTAATATAATTTAAGGGTATATTCGTTTGAATGCAGTCCTATCAATACTTACCCAATTTATCAAGTAGTATATTGTATATAGAAAAAAAAAGTTTAGTTAAAATTCGATATTGAGTGTTTATTTCGGTTTTTCTTGTTTTTATTAATGTTTTATTCGCATTCCCTTTTCGTTTCAATTTGTAATTATTATTATTTTAATCCCATGTTTAAACTATGTATATATAATGTCTGACATCCCATTGAATCATTTCATTTCAATTGAAAATGATATTTTACTAACGTCTCAACTATTTGCACATCATCATCATCATCATCATCAATATCGATGTTAATCGATTAAAGATTTGCGATCGATGTATCAAACATCGATCTTATTACCATTTTATATTTTAATAACAATTCACTCAATTATTTCAAATAGTGCCAATCTAATTACTTATATTGACATTGGGGATCATAAGTATTATCATCATTATCCTTTCATTGCCATTTAATAAACATTATATCATATAATGCAACTCCGTTAATTAGAGAAAAATTCTAATTCACTCGGGTTGTATTTCGTTTTTATTTATTTATTTCTCTTTTCATTTTTATACCTTTTACTATTTTCTTTTGGCATTAATTACCATTCATCATTCATCATCATGATCATCGTTATCATTTACGTAATATCAACAATAAATTTTACTTAAGTTTAATGTGAAATCATTCTTAATATACAGCTACAATTTGCTCGCATTCGCTATGAACGTAAAAGATTTTTTTTAAAACAAGAACCAAAAAACAAAAACTATGTATCATATTTCAATTTTTTTATTTTTTTTGTTATCTTTTATTTTTCCTTTTTTTTTTAGTCATCTCTCTAGCCGGAAGGGGCCCCATTGTTTAACATCATATCCAATACATACGTAGGTAAGTATTACACAAATTTGTATCGTAAAATATAAAGATTTTGATTCTTGAGCATTGGTGTTGTGGCACACCCAGCCAGCCAGCCAACTGGGAGGCTGCAAAAAATATACATACTTGTACAATACAATACAATAGAATACAATACTTGTGTACAGATTTCTAGGGTATATATGTGTATATGTAAGTACTACTTAGTTAATTTGGCCACTCGGCTGCGTTTGTTGTGGGTATTAGGTAGTTAAGTTCATGGTTTTGGTAAGAGTTTTGCATGGGTAGGTTCTCGCTCTTCAATACTGGGAATTTATCTATGATTTGCTGCAGTTTTCGATTAATCGATCGATCGTTCGATCGATTGTTCTACACACTTTCTTTCCCTCTTCTTCTTCTCTCTCTCTCTCTCTGTCTCTGTTGTTTCACTGCCTGTCGTCAGCTGTTTAAAACGCTCAGATCGAAATAAATGTTTGATAGATAGATTAGCGCTTGCATTAGCGAAAATTGTTTCTCAACCATCTTGAAACCATAGAATCGATTATTATTATTCAGTAGTTCTTGTTCGTGTGGATTATGCAAACTACACATAGTTATTCATACTATTGTGTGGAGTGTTTGGATGGAGGATATACGGTTGGATGTTCGACGTTTCTCTTTGCTAAATAAAATAAGCTCCGGCTTAATATTGGGAATAGGATTAAAATGGTTCTTAATGCTGACTGGCACCAAATTTGCTGCATCTGTATAAATTTAAAATAAATTTCGCATTTTTTTTTTATGGTAAATTCTTACGTTTTAGTAATAATATTATTAGTTGCCCAATATGTTGTTGTTTTCTTGAACTTGTTGTTCCTCTTCTTCTTGTTGTTCGATTGTTTCATTGTTGTTACTGTTACTGTCAATGTTTTGATGTTTGTTTAGTTTCATTTGTTTTTGTTGTTGTTGTTGTTGGCGCTATTAAAGTTGGCCTAAAGTAAGAGTGTTCCACGTTGCATTTGGAATCCAACTGCAGTTTAACCCCAGATGCTTGGCATGCAATCTACCTACTAGAAGCAGTAAGTAAATCCATATCAAATGTGAGCGCTGCTGATTGTACAAGAGTGTGTGTGTGTGTGTGTGTGTGTGTGTGTGTGTGTGTGTGTGTGTGTGTGTGTGTGTGTGTATGTGTGTATGTGTGTGTGTTTATATGGTTGTTTTTGTGGTAATAGTGTGATTGTGTGTTACCTTAAACTTACAAAATAGCTCGACATAATTGCAGATGAAATTCAGCTCGCTCTCTCTTTCTTTTACTTAACGATAGTAATAGAATATTTGAACTCGATTTGATATTTTGAATAAAAAGAAGTGACGTGCGATTTTACAGCTATTCCAGCTTCATTACGCCCTTTATAGTTTTCCAAATGATTTCTCTAAGTTGCGTTTCATTGTATACATAGCATTAAAAACTTAAAGCTGCGACGCTATATGGGTGGTACCTTTTTTTTTTGGTGTTTTTGGAAATAATGTTATCATTGTTTCATTTGTTGGATTTGTGGGCTCAATCAATTTGTTGTTTGATTCGTTTTTGGTTCACTAGATTTAGCTTGTCTGTCTTATGTTTTTTTTTTTAATACGTTTTTTTTGTTTTGTTTTTTATCGTTTGCTAATTGGCTGTGGGTTAAAAGGAAGCGCTCGCTATATTAATCTTATTTAACTTGTCTGATTTTCAATGTATCCAACCTGAGTTTGAGTTGTTCAAAAATATATATTTATATATGTTTGTTGTATCTATGTGTTGGTGCGTATGTGTGCAGAGATGTTGACATTTGCCTGACACACTTTTTTTTTACTAATTTGTGGTTCCTTTTTACTAATTTGTGGTTCGATTTTTTGGGGGGGTATTTGTTAAGTTTTCACTTAATTTCTTGTATTTAAATTTATTTGTTTAATTATTGTTAGTGTTTGTGTGTGTTTGCTGTCTGTGTGTTCATTATTTGTGCTCACTCTATGTTTTTCTTTTGTTTTGTTACTCAAGATTTACCATGCATTTTGAATTAAGTGTTTTGTTTTTGTTAATTGCTAACGCTGTGTCAAATAAATTATGCTTATATTGTTTGATTGCATTCCCATATTGGTATTTCTTATTTTTCATCATTAAATTCTTAATTAAATTAATTCAACTTCAACAATTTTATTCGGTTTTTTGTTTTTGTTTCTTGTGTTTTTCTGTGTGTGTGTAGAAGTGTATGAATTTCTTTTTGTTTTTGTTTACGTTAATTATGGTATGTATCTTTTATTGCATTTTAAAACCGTGCACATTTTGAGTTATATTATCATTTAAATGTTCTTTATATATTTGTTGTGTGTTTTGTTTTCATATAATTTTCTTTTTGTGTATTTAATTGTTTGAAACACTTGAAATTGCTCACATCATACATTATTTTCATGTTGATCTTCTTGTTGTTTTGTATCTGTTGCTTGCTTTTAGTTTTTCTTGTTGTTCTATGTTAGTTAAATTTAATTACGTAGTTTTCTATAATTTATAATTTACTAACTCGTTTCCATGCTCTTCGCTCTTCAAAAGACCCTAACTTGTTGCAAATTAATAATTCTAACTTTGTTAATGGAGTGCTGAAAATGTTGCTTTTACATTTTGTAATGTTTTGTTACTGTTGTGATACTTGTTTAACTTAATTACTAACAAGTGCAGGAGTTACATAAGCGTTTAATGCTGTCTGGCAAACATATTGCATTGAATACTAAACGAAATACTAGTTAAAACAATAACATTAACACAATAAAACACACTGCACTCAAAGGCAGCTTACTGGAATGGCAAAAATACAATTACAATAATATACAAATACAATATACAATATACAATATACAATAATAATAATAATAATAATAATAATAATAATAATAATGAATAGTTACTTATGCTAATACAAAGTATAGGTGTTCAAAAACATAAAACTAACATTTTGTCTTTGCGTTGCGACTGCAGTTCCCATAATACCCATTCTATGTATATTTATATATATATTAATATGTAGTTGTGTATGTTTATCTCTCAGTGTCTCTGTGGTTTTTTGTTTCTTATGCGCCAAGCGCTCTTCATATTTGCGGTTTGCTGTTGCAGTTTTTTGTTGTTGTTGTTGTTGTTGTTGTGCCTGTGTTTTAATACTTTTATGGTTTCGTGTGTTGGTGTTCGTTAGCTCAGTAGAGCGCCACATTGGACGCCTGTGTGTATGCGTCCCACTCGCAATCGCAGCCATCAAGACAATCGGGGCATTCCAGCTCACTGTCTTGTCAGTAGAGCCAAGACACTGGCACCCATTGTGGTGTGGTATGCACACGCTCAATGGCCGTCTCCAGTGTGGCAATCGTCTCGCTTATATCGTTGTTCACAATGGTCAAATCGAAGAAATGGCCATACAGTTGTCGCAGCATATCCGATTCCTTGGCCAGACGCTCCAGGCTGCCGTCGTACTGCAATAGACAAAAGACAAATAATATTAGTACAACTCCTGCAACTTCTTGGTTATCATATATATTGATATCTATATATATAGAGAGAGATTTTCTCTTCTTTTTTTTTGATTTACATCAGCTATGTTCTGAAGCGAGGGTGCCGCTATGAATACCACATAGGGTGTGAATTCAGCTGTGCGCAGTATTTTCAATGCCTGCGGCTCCACATCCAGTATGGCCATCTTGCCCTCTGTGTGAATGCGTCTGATGGTGTCCAACTTGGTGCCATACATGGCATCCTCATGCGTTCCTAGAAGTAATCAAGTCTTGGTTAGAGTTTCGTGTTAATTATAGCAACTCAACTGACCATATTCCAAATACTCATTGGCACCAATATCTGCCATCATTTCGTCATGTGAGACAAAATAATAGCTGCGTCCATTCTCCTCTTCGGGCTTAGCAGGTCTCGTTGTATCTATATTGAGGCCATAAAAAATGATTAACTATTTAAGTTTAGGCCATAATAATTGCTTAGTATGATACTTACGTGGTATGGGATAGGCATATTTATCAGGATACTTTGAGATTAAAGTATTCTTTATATGTCTTCGACCCACGCCATGTGCACCTAATAACACCAATGTCTTGCGTTGAAAGTTCGGATCACCCACTGTGTACGAAAGAATTATGTTATGACATTATAATTATAGCATATATTTAGCTTACCTGGCACTTTGACAACCTCTTCATATGTGACCACATCGAGCGTATCGAATATGGCATTATGTTTGGCCAAATACTTGTCCCGACATTGCTTTTTCTTGCGCCCGAATATGGAACAGTTAACTGTAGAATACATATACATATATCATATTTGAGAACAATATACTTCATATAAAGATAATGCAATTAGTCTTTGAAATAGAGCACAAAACATGCTTGGCATGCGCACAATACAAATAAGTTAGCATTACACATAAAAATTATTCCATTTAAATAGACGTATTATTTAATTGATGCCAGTTTCGTATAGTTATCCGATGAATTTATACCTTAGCACACTTTATAATGGTTCGTGACATGCAATGTGTGATAATGAGGACTTATTGCTGATGATCTTATGTTTCTGTTCGTGATTTGTGAAGCGTGAATGAGAGTTGAGCTTTGATTTTGAAGCGAGTCTTTAGAACGAGTCTTTCGAATTTATGCCAAAAGTCTACATGATGCCGAAAAATGATGAACACTATAAGTAATACTGCGATTGCACCAGAGGTTAGATAATAAAACTCTAAATGCCAAAAGCTGTTTGAAAAGGATCTAGTTTTTTGTGCAGTTTGATGAAGTTTCAATCATTTGAAATATTCTTGCATATTCATTGCAATATTACAATGCAATATTATAATTACAATTTCATTGGTATTTTGAATGTTTATATAAATTTTCTTTAAAAATCTGCAAGAATATTTCAAACAAAAATCGGTTTACCGAAAAGTTCAGCAACTTTTTGAACTGTACTTAGTGATTACTAAGAATTATCGGTGGGGATTATTTTTTCAGGAGTGGGTGTGCTGTTGAAATGAGCTTCTTGCTACGGTTTAATTTAAAATTGATTTGATTTTGGGTGATTATAAAGAAATTTCGAGTAAACACAAAACTCAAGAAGAAACGGTTGGGTTGTCAAGTTTTATGGTATTTTGGGTCTTAGGAGTATTAACTACCTGCGGATCCATCACACCCATCTGCGTGAGCGGAACATCCAGCACCCGGCTCTCCTGCATTACATTTGTTATATTTATAGTATATATAATATAATTATATATATATATGTATATATAGTATGTGTGATTGGTGTGAGTTTCACGATAGATTAATTGAAATAAATATATACCTAGACATAAGGGAGTGTGCGTGTGTGTTGTATGGTGTATATAGTTGTGAGTGTGTTAGACTGGGTCTAAGTGTTGGCTGTGTACAACATAAATTTTCTTTTAATATTTGCTAAATGCTTAGACGAAATTTGGGAAATTTTTAGCTTACTACGCTTAGACATGCAATTCACTGAGTTATATGTATGTATGTATGTAAGTTGTGTATGTTGATGTGTGTGTGTGTGTTTATAAGTATATGTGTGCGTGTGTGTTATAGCGACTGCCCACTGTGAGACAGCGCCAGCATAGACAGATAGAGAGAGAGAGAAAGAATAGGATCGCTTTCCATATGATGGTTTTTATTTTTTGATTTTTGTTTTTTTTTGTTGTTGTTTTTTTTTTTAACTACGAATTCATCACACACTTTCCAATACATATTAATAGAATTATAAAGCATACGATTATATTTTGCATCCAATTACACATATATAAAGTAGCACACATAGTTTTGGTTTACTGTAGTAGTAGTAGTAGCTGAAGTATTAATATTTACGATTATTAGTTCAAACTCACCCTGCTCCTGTTTGGTCTTATCGACTGTCTGGCAGGCAATGCGCCATTCCTGTAATTCCGGTGATGGTATCAGACCCGCCGAACCGCCCACCGTATCCAGTCTCGCCTGCCACCAATGATGATCGTCCTTGCTAATGATCTAATGATAGAAAAGCAAACAGTAGACAGTAAAGTAGTTAGCTACAGCTCAACAATTTAAGTCGAATATACGCCTACCTGTAGTATATCGCCGACTTGGAATGCAATGCCTGCTTGGGCGCAGGGTATAAGCTCATCATCCAGCGGATTATAATCAAACTGTGCACGAACAAAAATCTATACAGGAAACCACAAACAAAAAATAAATACAAAAAAAACCTTTTAGTTCAATTTTTGCAGAGAAACTAATGCGTTCATTGGTCAAATTACATGGCCAAAGATACCCATCATTTGAAATGTTATTTTCAAAGAGAGAGAGAGAGAGATAGAGAGAGAGAGGCAGTCATAGAACAAACGAAAACACATTTGATTAGACCTGCTAATGATGGGTAACCAAGGATAACAATTAGACAAATTTACGCTGTTTAATGAACTCCAATGAACGCATAGTCTTTGTATGTATGTAGAAATGTAGAAATTTATTTGAATATGTGAGTGTATGAGTGCATGAGTGCATGAGTGCATGAGTGTACGTGCATGTTCCCATAATTATGAATCACAAATGTGCATGTGCCTGAATATGATACTTACAAGCACTGGAGCTGGTCTTATCCTGAAAAGCTGCATGTTATACGAATACAATTGAGTTGGGGGAAAGGGAGAAGGAGTGGAGCAGTGAATAGTGAGTTGTATTCATGTTAATGAGGCAACAAAATAATTACATAATGCATTTATAAACTAGCACAGCTCCCAACCTAACTAACATTCATTCATCAACATCATCATCATCATCATCGTCATGATAAAATGATATTTTTTATACTTTGCTG
>JBANCZ010002772.1:0-14650 GCA_037040025.1 Sphaerogastrella javana
CTCTCTTTCTCTCTCTCTCTCTCTCTCTCTCTCTCTCTCTCTCTCTCTCTCTCTCTCTCTCTCTCTCTCTCTCTCTGTGTCTATCTTTTTCTGTTGAACCAAAATCCCAACCTCAAATTACAGCATTTTGTGGTCCAGTCTATTAATTTTCTAACTAGTCTTTGCAGCTTTTGAAGCTAAGATGTACACAAAATGTGTTCAAATGAAAAATTGTTTCATCTAACACTGTGTGTGTGTGTGTGTGTGTGTGTGTGTGTGTGTGCGTGTGTGTGTTTTGGCTATGTTTGCTCATGTGCCACACATATATGCATCAATGCGTGTGTGCGTGTGCTACTCAATGTTATTAGTTTTTCTGCCACACGAAAAGTCCTGCAGCTAACAAAGTGTAAAGCCAATATGTATGCTCTGCTGCCTGAGCCTATATATAGACCCAGCTACACTGTAAAGTAGTTGTATATATAAATTTTCAATAATTACTTTGAATTTATATAGACGGCCAAATAAATGCAACTCGAGATATATCCATATCGTGATCAGCGCTTCAAATGTGGCGGCCGCTCAATTACACGTCGAAGCACTCACTAATGGCAGCCAGGCATCGATAGCTAAATATCGATATATTGAGATTTGCTCACTGTTGCGATAATCACGAGCTGCCATATCATATTAATGCTTTGCATACATTCCGCTGCAATTGTTCTATAGCAGACAGCCCTAGACCGTGTGTGAAATCGATTACGCCATGGCAACAACAATCTAACAAAATTAAATATATGTATGTAAATTTTAACTAAAATATTTAATTAATTAATTAATTTAAAATAAATTTCCATTTATTTTATGCATTTTAAATGCCTTCAATTTCTGCATAATGATGTATGTTACTTATTGATAATTCATAAAGTGTTGCAATATTTAAAAAGTGGCAACGCTGCCAATATCGGTATCGTTTCAAATGCCGCGCAATCTTAATTCGATCATGTTTTTGAATTGTATGCGCCTTTTAGCAGTTATTTGCTTTACTAATGCTTCTATCTTTTAACCAAGGAGTAAGTAAACCTGACATTTTTTCGTACAGTGCATGATCTATGAAATTGGACATCAAATGATGTAACTTGATAATTTTTCGTCAGCTGCTGGCGCTCTTCATGCAGCAATTAGAAACATGATTTTAACTTGACCAATTATGTAATCCAAAACAAGTTACTCCCAACTCCAAAATACCGAAAAAAGGTACAATAATTTTAAAGTTGAAATGTAGCTTTTTACCTTTTTGGCATTTTGCCATTTGTGGCGCTTCCGTTATGGCCGGAAGCTGTAGAAAGCCCAGCAAACTGTAAGGCCCATGTCCTGTTTTTAGTCTCCCATTGCTGCTACAGTTGCTGCTGTTGGAAGCCCAATAATTAACCAATTACCAAAACTGAACTTCAAAGACAAGGCGAGCATCGGTTTACACAGACTTTCAGCCGAAAGCTGCTCAGTTTACCTGTTGCCTTGCAGCGCTCAGCAAAGGGACAGCAAACGAGAAAGAGAAAGAGATGGAGATAGAAAGAGAGAAGAAGAGAAAAGAAGAGAAAAAGTTGACTATAGACAAGCATCTCGCGCAGAGAAATTGCTTATTCATGGCCGACTGCCATTCAAATGAGCCACCATTAACTTAAGCCACAACAAAATAAAACTATGGCCACACTGCCAACCGCCCACCATCTCGCACTACAACTTCAACGGGTTCAACGGGGGTTAAGGGGCTGGTGAGTATTTGAGGGGGGTTTTAAAGGGTTAAGCAGAGCTCGATGGGGCACTTCGGCAGACAGGAGCATTGGCCCCATTTCACTAGAGTGTTGTAAATTAGCGCATAATTCTAAAAATTTGGAATATACACATGACTATAAGGCAGCTACATGCCACGCCCGCCCATCTACCCATCCACCAACGCCCACAAAACTGTTGGTTCATTTTTGTGCTGATTTATGCACTTGCTACAACTTTTGCGCTCCGCTCAGGCTGCGTGTAGTGTCTAGGGGTGTGGATGGTAGTAGGAAGGGAGTGGGTGCAGTAGGGTGCTCTACTATGTGTGCTTGTTTGACTATTCGAGCTGTATTAGCCTAATGAAAATGCTGCAGCAATGCCCGAAAAATGGGACCAAAGATAACAACGTGGCTTTTGGGGCATATAAACACGTACGCAGCGCCCACAAACAGGCCACATTTCCCCTCCGTTGCCCCACCAATCCGCATTCTATGAGGCAGAGATGAACGCAGGTTCCAAGTAACTATAAAGCACTTTGGGTATAGACAAGCTGACCCCCAAAAATCCCTGCATTCTCCATGCTGGTCTCCTGCCTGCCGACCTGCCGACCTGCCAACTTCTTGCCGACCTGCACCCTGGCAGCTTCCCCCTCACTCATCTACCCTCTGATAGCCTCCCTCTTGCTTACCTTCCACCTGTTCCCAACTATAACATCTCCTTGTCTCCTACTTACCTTGCCACTCCCTTTCTCTTATTCGCCTTCGCTTCGTTGTAGCCTGCTCTCTGTTAACTGCCCCCTGTCAGCTGTCCTCCACCCCCACACCGACTTAGTCACACCCCAGATGGGGTGTATGTGTATGAGTGTGTGTGTTTGGTAGCAAAAGTCAGCAGCATAGCATAGCCTCACGTGGACGTTGAACGACTACGACCTTTGTTAGTTGTAGAAATCTGCAGTCCCTAGTTGCGTCCCGGCATCTGTCCATAGCCTGTGCGTTGCCTTGACAACGGAGGAAGCTCAGAATGTATACAGGGTGGATGGAAGAAACGAGATTTACCGTGGAGCAAGTGTGTGGCGGCAACTAAGATGTGAAATAAAAAACGCATATTGCGTAAAATTCGATGTCAAAGGCGAGCCAAAAGTCAGGTGTGCGTGTGTGTGTGTGTGTGTGTGTGTGGCACTTATGAGTGGCACTTAGTCGGTGCCTAATACGCATCATTAGAACATTTAACAGGAAGCACGTGACATGGACGTCTGTGCTTTATGGCATACCCAAAGCCGTAAAGGATTTGTCAAGTTCATTTTAA
This sequence comes from Sphaerogastrella javana, assembly GCA_037040025.1. Classification (NCBI taxonomy): domain Eukaryota; kingdom Metazoa; phylum Arthropoda; class Insecta; order Diptera; family Drosophilidae; genus Sphaerogastrella; species Sphaerogastrella javana. The sequence goes on from JBANCZ010002772.1 coordinate 3,055, forward strand.
AGTATTTTCAAGTTGAAATCCGAGCTGAACTGTAATCTAAATACACAGCGCATTAGGCATACTAATGACAACAGTTTCCATTTAGCCATAAAAGCAGCAATTTAATATTGTATAATTTATTCTAGCCAAATATTGTTTATTTGTTTAATTTCGGTTTAAAACGCATGGCTTTAAGGCAGCAGCGGAAGAGCATTTCAAAGTTGGCGCTCAACGCCTACACGCAGCGTTGCCAGAGAGCGCTGTGAAGTCTATGCTATTGCTATTCACAACGACGCGCAAGCATAACAGCTATCGATAACAGCTGAACGAAAAGCTGTTGAGCGCGCTGAATTTTGAATTTGAATTATAATTAAGATGAAAACTTACATTTTTGAAATGTTAAATTTTAAACGTTGAATTATTCCTGTAAATTTAATATAAATGCAACAAATACTATCTTATCAATAAAAACCAAATGATTTACTTATGAAATGTTCTTATATTTCGTTTTAATTACATAGTTTATAAAGCTATTTAACTGTTACAGGTTGAACTGGTTTTTGTCATCAAGCAGCGTTTTAAAATTTTCATTTATTAAATGTAATTTGAAAAGGTTTATTAATTTCAAGTGTTTATTGTGTTTTAAAAAGATGCTATATGTGTGTGTGTGTTTTTGTTTGTGTATGTGTGTATAATTTGTGCGCATTAAGTGTAGAAAAATTTACATTTAGAGAAAGAAATACTTGACGCAGTAGTTGCTGCTCTTATTACTGCGATTTTCAAATTTTTTGTTTTTTTTTTGGTACTCACTTTGTACATTATAATGCATAAATTTTTTTAATAAAAAAGAGAACTAAACTATGCAAAAAAGAGAGCGCGCTAATGCATTAAGTAGACGATGGCAGCCAACAGGGCGCTGAGCAGCATCGATGCCTGCACAACTGTGGCACCGGATCGGCAGTAGTACTCATCACAGTTGGCCTCCGAGATGTGCTTGTATTGCTCCAGCACATCCTTCCAGTTGCACAGACCCACATTGCACCACTTCAGCTGCACGGCATTCTGATTCAAGAAGAATACAACCTTTTCCTTCTCCAACTCCGCCGGACATTCGTATTTAACGGCCACGAAATTTGCCGCAAATGGACCCATTTCGCTGACGCGCCAGCGACGAGATGTCTGATCATCATAGTTATCCGCACGCAGCGGCACATCATCCTTGTTGATGCCCAGCGCCGTCAGCAGCGTCTGTATGCCCGTCGAGTGGGCGAAGTACGCGACGACATGCGGTGACACGGGGCTGCTCAGGCGCGTCAACATATCCTGAACGGCGCGACAATTGAAACGTGTGTTGTCCTCAAAGCCATAGCCTGAACCGTAGTAGTACTTGAGATCCTCGGCGTACTCCAAGACGTTGACGTGCCTGGGCAGGAAAGCGCCACACCAGACGCTGGTGCGATCCACCTGCCAGGCCTGCTCATAGCGACACATGTCATACATCAGCTTGATGTCTTCCTGAGCCAAGAACTTGAAGCTGTAAAGGATTGAGCATGCCTATTACTATCTGACATACTTATACATTTATTTCACCACTTTACCCCAAACGCCGTGTTATATCCGCAATGGTGAGGTTCCAGGTCTCGCTGGTTGTGTACTTCCAGTACTCGGAGCCGACACCCTTGTAGTTTTTGCTCTTGAAATCGCTGCAGTAGTCATAGGGACGCAGAAGCAGATCCTTTTCGGGAATCTCCACAGGCTGGGCAATGGTCTGATCACCGAACAGACCCTCTGCAAAGCCCTTGAAGCTTTCCGTGGTGCGCTGAGTGTCAGTGTGACGGAACTGTGATCATAAACAAACGATTAGATCACATACAGGCCATGCTGAAGTTTATATAAGTCTGGCTCACCAAATAGTAGGTGTTGTTGTACCGGGACGTCAATACATTGTGGTAGTAACGCTGATAGAGTTTCGCTGTGCCGCGCAAATCCTCATAGCCCTGGGGCGTCAGGTACTCCTCAATATCCACAGTGATGCTGGTGTTCCATTTCCACATTTGTATGGCTATCAGATCCTCAGAGCATAGCGCATCAGTTTCGGGCTTGGTACGAAGCACACGATAGTTGTTCAATATCTGTTCGCGTATCTAGGAGTATAAAAAGGGAAAAGTGTCAATAATGATGCAATAAAGCATACCCTGTAGTCGGCTAGCGCGGACTTTAAATCGCTTTATCCCGTATACATACCTCCTCTAGACGTGGAGCCTCCTTGATGGTGCTGGGCGTGGGCAGTCTTGTGCCATGCCTGTGGAATATCCACATTTTCTTGGGCTCACAGCCGGGCACCTGGTACTGCTTGTCAATGTTGGTGCCCTTGACAATCTGATAGGCTGTCTTTGAGCTAAACTGACGCGTCTGCACGCGTTCCGCATCCTTGCCAAAGCAATAATCGTCCTCGGCGCCGGACACTGTCAGCGCCAGGCCCAATAACAACAAAACCAAACGCATAGCTGCAGCTGTAAAGAGTGAGAAAGTGATAGGGAGAGCGGGTTAGTGTGTGTGCAGTGTTGGTAAACGTTGTAGGTTGAGCAGGAAATTTAAGTGGGCCCAGCCTTTGGTCGATATCCTTGAACTGTCATAGAGAAAGAAGCTCGAGCCACAGACAGAGTGTCATATGAGTGTGCGAAATTGAGTTATAGAAAGAGAGAGAGAGAGAGGGAGACACAGCGAGAGAAGGAGTTAGAGCCCTTCTAGCCGGACAGTCGGACAGGTGTGGCAGGTGTGGCACTTAAATTGCCATGCCAAGGATTTCGAATTCGAACCGAACATACGAAGAAGACGCATATAATAAAGGCAGGGCTCCTCAAACCCAAAAAGGCGCCAGATGCCAAAACGTAAATTTTTGTACGTCAAAAGGCGGGAAAAGCCAAATGCCAATACAATAGGGAGTGAGAGAGACGGGTATATCACAGGGCGCGAAATTAGGCTAATGATTTTGTGTGACTGACAAATTGCTGCAGTTTCCTTTAGTCTAAAGCCCAAGACTAGGTCATAACTGCCGATTGGAATGGAGCGTGTGAACTGTATAGGATAGGGGGAGGGCTCTATAGATTGTATGTAGTTGGGGTGCGTGTGTAGTTGGGCTGCTTTGTCATCATGAAAAGCCATGTAATGATTCAATTTATAGCCACTGTTTACATAGCTACACAGAGGTCGAAACCCACAAACTACACTGAAAACAATTTATACTACAACTAAATGATGGTGCCTTGCCTTCAGGTTTGAAGCCAAATATATTGGCATTTATCAAGAACCTTAGGGTCAAGGTGTGCGCACCCATCATAAAGGCTTCAATGTATCGCCTTTTTCGCTCAGTGTAACACTACCCGCATCGTAGTTTGATTTATCATTAAAACTTACCCCAAGCGCGCAGACTTAATTGACAATTTTTTATGGAGAATTTGGTGCACTCATTAGACACACACACACACACACACACACAAATGACAGGGTCGTTCCCTAGAGATTTAGAAATAGAGCGAGAGAGAGTGTGTGTATATAACTTAGACACTGTCAAACTATTGTGAACTATTAATTAGTGTTGAAAACGAGAAAAGTCGAAAAATTTATACTGTTGAAGAAAAATGACTTGGAAGAAACTTTTAGAGAAAATGAAGCCCTGCAAGGCTCACCAGCGAATGTTCATAGATTTGTAAGTAAATGCGGCATGCCACAGCGAATGTATCCAATTGCCACACTCCTTATTCCACGCAGCATGCCCTCTATGGCCACTTTCGGGGCAGCTGGTCTTTTGGGATTGATCTACTATACTGACTGGCGCGTGGTGACCAACTATATACCCATATATAATACCAAGTACCCCAAGGAGCCAAAGCCGGTGAAAAAGTAGCTGCGGCTGCCACAGATGCAACACAGCTAAGTGCAACAACAACAACAACAATAATAACAATCAGAACAACATGTGGCAGCTGCACTTGCAGCTTGTGCCACACGTTTTTGTTTTTATGTTTCCGCTGAAGGTCTGCCTGGCGCTGCCCTGTTAAAATTTGTAGCCAAAATAAACATCAACATGAACATCAAAACATCAAAATCGACATGAATCGAAGTTTTTCTCATTCGGAAAATGCATTTTTCATTCAAATTTTCCATTCAAATGTTCGAATTTTTTCACATTTCACATATTCCAAATTTTGTTGCGCCGCCTCAATGCAAAAGTAAATAAATCGCTGCCAATCAAAATACACAAAAGACCAAGAAATTCTTAGCCAAAGCAAACCATAAATAAAAGACAAATTTTCAGCAGATTCCATGGCCACAGGCGGTACATTAAGTACGATAAGTTCCCTTGTATGCACTATGGGATACCCTGGGGTATCTGAAGTGGGAGACAAACCCTGTAATTTTTGTATGGTGCGAATGGAACAAAGAGACGGTTCTCTTTACTGTGCATCTTTGAAAAAGAATTGTTGGAGTTATGCAGTAGTTTAGTATTTAATTTATAGATCTTACTGTGGTTATCATTATAAAATTTTTTCTGTAGACTCTATAAACGTAAAGCGATGAGTTTAAAGTGGAATGCATGAATTTAAGGGCCCTAATAATATATAAATCACATCTGATTTCTTAATGAACCCCTTCTGAATTATTGTAATTGAAATGAATTTGTCAACGATTTAATTGTCCCTAACCTGTACCTAAAACCAGTTATTTTATTGGATACTAGAAAATCCCTTTAGAGCATACCCTCCACCCAACCACACTTTTGTCAAATATCACACTTTCTGTGTGTTCCAGAGTTAAATTACCTTGATTATTAGCTAAAATAACACTGTATACTTTGTAAATTATTGTATAAACGCTATCTTGACAAAAACTAGTTCTGAATTACATATGCTACCTTCTACGTCACATTCTACAGGGTAGTCTAAAGTCATTAAATGGTATGCCTATGTAGTTATTAAGTGTAGAAGTACTTAGGTAATTCTACTTAGAATCCCATAAAATTCCATTGTTTTCGTAGCCACGAATTGCCTATGAAGCACACGCTACCCTATGTATGCTGGGTATACTCAACTAGCACATGCGAAATGCCTCGTAAAAGATCTAGACTGTGGCATAGTTGTATTTTTCTGTTTACAACTCAACGCGCGTTGCAAAAAATTGTGCAACTTGTTGCGCCCAGTGACGTCAGCCGGAGCATTAGCTCTACGGTATGACAGTTCCAGGGGATGAGTGGGGTGGTTGCGTGTATGGTATGTGTGTGTGTGTGTAGGGGTTAGACCCTAAGTGCTTGTGCAATAATACAAATTTTCAATTACGCTTCGATCGTGTCTGTTTAACCAAAAACAAATTCAATTTTTAGCCCCACCGCCGCCTGCCTTACACACAGAAATTGCTTTTCTATTTATTTTTCAAGACCCCCCCACACCCCACACACCCCCAAAGCACCATGACTCTGCAGCTGTGCCTGTGTGTTTCCTCCTCCCCAAGGCCGCGCTGATCTTCATCTTTGCATTTCACGCTCTTTCAATTTGTTTTCAAGTGCGTCGCAGTGGCATTAGTCGTGTGTCCAGTGGGCGTTTGCCCCGCCTGCTCTAATTACAGTCGCACAGCCTTCCAATCACCCCCAACCCAGCCCCAAATAACCCAATGCATTCACTCTGTAATAGTCGGTAGTCATATGCAATTGAATGCGCCGCCTTTGTTAGACTCAATGCGAAATTAAAATTCCAAATTGATGGCATTTGCTTAGCTCACGCTCACGCTCACGCTCTCGCTCTCCCTCACGCTCACGCTCACGCTCACGCTCTCGCTCTCGCTCTCGGTACGGCTCCCTCTGCGGGTAGCTCTGGCCTTTCCCCGTTGGGCGCCAGTGCCAGCTCTTCTGTATTTCTATTATTTCTATTTGTATTGTTTGATACATATATTGCTGATATTTTTAGTTAATACAATTTTGATCGTGGTATTTGTTTTGTGCCTGATTTATGCTTATTATTTATGTTCTGCTTTAATGCGTACGTGACATTTGCTCATTTATTTGCGCAAAGTTTTTCCGATAGTCCAAAATGACCGCATGCCATTTGCTTTTTTGCACATGTATACCCTGTCTTTTGGTGCTTAAGAGGTTGTCTTGATTTGATGCCAAAAAGTTGTACTTTAGGCCATACACAATACGATAAAAATCTTGGGTTGCTCTTTTAGTATAGTCATAGAAGCGCCGTTGTATTTTGGGGTGCTCCAGCACCCTCTATCCGGATTAAGTCCCATCCGAATCGGACAATTGAGTGTGAAGTATTCATATTGCATTACTTATGTGTTTAATCTAGAAAAACCTGCTACGGCTTTGAATATATATGGTCAAAAAGTAGAGGTTTTAACTGTCGAGTGCATACGACTCTTGGCTTTTTTTTTTAGAGTAAGTCTGAACGTCTGTTGGTTGAAGCGTAGCTAAATCAAATACAGACACAGTTGGAACTATAGCTATAGATGTAAACTGTAGCTGGAACAGCCCAACTGCCGAAAATATAGTACAAAAACAGAAAGTGAAACCACATAAAAATCATAACTTAATTGATTTGTTCTGAATAGACGCAGATTGCCCCTAGATCATTGAACTATACGCTCCCTGGGCAATACACTAAAAAAAACATTACGTAAGACTGCAAAAAATCGAACAAAAAATACGGATCCAAACACAGAAAAGCGCAGAGAGATAAATACCCGGCGGTGAGGATTGATATATGGTATGCTAGGGGATTTCAAAATATTTATATGCATTTCTTTTGTACAGACAAACAAAAAAACCGAAGGAGAGGGAATGAAAGACATCGAGAAAGGCAGAGAGTGTGAGTGTATAGTTAGATATATACTAAATACATATGCATATTATAATAGTCCACTTTTAGCATGTTATTGCCCATAAACTTGTTCCGAAAATTTATTTATAAATATTTCCAAAATATTTCGTAAAATATAATAAAATTAAAATTGAATTTTTCATTATATTTTCGCGCTGACGTCAAAATTTGCAATAACGATACAATTTAGTAGTGGTATTTGGACTCTCGAACGCTGCCTGTCGAAAAGCCTGTCGAAAAGCTGACTGCTATGTCACGACAAACTTCACTCAAAAGCAGCAAGCGACTGTCGCGCGTTTTGTGCGCGTTTTTAAACGCCTGCTCATAGATAGAAGAAAACCTCGGCAATTTGCGGCAGTTTGTCAAAATTCTCGTAACGCAAAAACACCAAAAACTACTTAAACATGTTGTACAATATTGGCAAACAAGTGCAGGGCATATTAATTAGCATATATATGCAAAAATAAATAGGTAAGGATATGGAAGAGTGAAGATCGGATGATTGGAAGAGCGGAAGCGTGAAGATCGGAGAAGAAAAACAGCGGAACTGAGTTCAATTAGCATAAATATGGCTCAGATTATAACTATATAGATATATATATAAACACGTAAAATATAGTTGCTCATAATAATTATAATAATACTAAGAATAATAACAATAGGCCGGAACAGGCCTAGTCGAAAATCGTCGCGTCTAGACGAAATACCGAAATGTTTTTTGTTTTTATGTTTTTGTTCTCCTTGTTAGTATGCAAGACAAGATATCGAATTAACGTAGCCCTTTGGGAGCCCCCATAATAATCAGTTGGCTCTGACGCATTTTAAATAATAGGGCGCACAATTGGATGGGGTAGACACCGAAAGAAAGGCGGACAAAGAGAGAGAGAGAGAGATGGTGGGTGGAGATCGTCAGACATTGCCCAAATGATCAGTTTGATCTTTGGGTCTGGGCATTAGACAGTTTAATTTATCACTTGTACGCGTCTATTGATAGTACAGCGGACGCCATAGACGACCTTCCGCTGCCCCACGCTCCTCTCTAAACATCCAATGCTCTCGTAATGATTCTTCGATACCCCCTGAACCCCTCTTAAGTCATCAGCGCCTCTATGCACCTCTCTACCATCTATATTATTCGAATGCTTCTCGTCACTATGTTACCTCTCCTCCCCTCCTGCTCCATACTGTTTTGTACCCCCTGTACCACTGTACAATCCTCTTACACCGCACCCTCCCTCTCATTCCCTCGCCCTTCTCTCTTTCCCACTCTGTGTCCGAAAATTATGTGCGTCTCGCTGACCTTAAGACGGCAATAGATAAAGATAGCTAGAGGAAGAGTGAGAGTGAGAGAGATCGCATGGTAGGAAGCGGCTGGCGGGGTGAGAGGTGGGGGCGTGTAGTGGCATATATTATACGATTTCTCAAGGCATATTCTGAGTGCCGCTTGGAATTTTGTAAGAGTTCTTTAAAGACGCATAGGCATGTCTCTATTTTTCTGTTTTTTTTTTGTTTTATTATGACTAAAACTTGAAAATGTTTTGGTATTTTTTGCGTGAGCTAAAGAAATTAAAATTAAAATGCTTTCACTATACGGAGAATTATACACGCGCCATGGTATGCCTTTTGTTGTAGTCCCCAGTATTATTTTTTTTTATATATATTTTGCAAAATTATTAAGTAATGCACACTAAAAAAAAAAAAAAGGGAAAACTTGTGGCCAAGTGCCACAACAAAATTGTTTGACATCAAACGCTATTTTTGGCCTTAGACGCAACTATAGTAAGTCGCAAAGATCTAAAGGAAATGAAGAACTATATAGTAGGTATAGTACTTGGGAGCGTTTGCTTGGGAACAGTTTTTGCTGTGTCTTCGTTCCGTTAAGGTTAAGTGCAGCACGGACTAGACGAATGCCAATAATTTGTTTGGTTTTTTACGTTTGCTCTTGCTTTTGGCAGCAGAGCCAACAAAATTTTGGGTAAAAGCGGAAAAATAGGGAAAATTTGCTGACAAATTTCAAACATTTATCTGAGGCATTCGGTCTTGTATATGAGACAAATTTGAAAACTATGGAAACTGTTCACAAATCAAGTCAATTAAGTCGTTTTAGATAATAAGAGTGAAAGAGAGCCCAAAATTTGTAAATACTTTGAATTTAGCTATAAAGATCTCTATATTTATGGTATCCATAGCTATACCAGACGTATTAAAGCAGAAATAAACCCTACTAACCAAATGCAATAATTTTTTTTTATAATTATTACTGAGTAAATAATTGAACGAGTGCCCCTATACCATACATTATATTTGCAGCTTTATCATACTATTAAAACATTTTTATCACGAGTTTCTCAATATGTTTTCGGAAATTTTGTTATTGTTATTTTATCTTAAAATTTGGGGCCATAATAAGCTGTTTATTGATTTCCACTGAAATCAGAGAGTTCAAATTTCTGATATCAAGATTCAAAAAAAAAAACTGGCAATAATTTTATGAAAATTTTAAGTAAATATTGTTATTTTTTTTTTATAAAAAGATAAAAGTTATATATAAATCGAATTTATTAATAATCAAAAATGATTTCATTCAAATATTACAAAGCGAAAACGCAAATTTGAAATACTCAAACAACCCCATAAGACCCTCAAGTACAGACTCGTATGGTATATATAGTTATTAAGTTCATAAACTCTAGTTTATGCTATGAATATTTCGAATACGAACAGTCGTACACTACCTGCTGCAGACCTTGCCATAACTGAGGAAAACCTAGGAAAACATAGAAATGGTGTGTAGTGGCTGAAAAGTGAGTCAGGGAAGGAGGGGCATAGCCATAGAGCAGAGTAGTGGGGCGGTAAGTCGATAAAAACGTTAAAAAAAAACCGGTTTATCTCAAGTTGTTTACGTTTTGTTAACAAATTTTCATGTTGCAGTTGCAATAGTTGGCCCAAAAAAGATCAGGTAGTCAACACATGAAGCGTTAACACACACACACACACACACACCTAGACAGCTGCGGCTAATGTGTGACATTCTTGCAGCTATTTGTTGACTTTGCGGCATTTTATAATGAGACCCTGAATGTGATAGTCGAAAGACTGGTCAGAGGGATGTTAGATGGAGGAGCAGTGAGGTTAGAGTTAGAGTTAGGAGTGAGCTGAAGGGGAGAGGGAGCAAGGGTTTTGTAGTTGGATAGACATTAAGAGGATAGAGAGCTTGCAATGGTGGAAGAGTAGGGCTGATATGAGATGGAGAATTGGGAGAGAATAAGGATTTCAGGATGAGGGTCAATACTGTTGAGGTGACATTGAGGGAAGGCAGTACTTACAATGAGAGGAGGCTGATGAGAGAAGATTAGTGGAAGATGAAAGTATAAGAGGGGAGGGTAAGGGTAAACAAATGTGTAAGTTAAGGTAAGAATAAGAGTTCACTGAGGGGAAGAATTAAAGTAGAATGAGTAGAGGAATTAGAATAGAATAAGAACAAGGAATGGCTTGAATAAGATTTAAAGTTAAGTAATAAGAGAAATTAGAGTAGAGTGAAGGAAAGAGAGTACAGTATAAAGAGAACATTGAATGAGTTCTATCCTAGTTTGGGAACAGAAGAAAGTGAAATTTGTATATGTTTATGCAAGGAGCGTATTAAAGGGTAGCAAGTCTATAAAGTGAAGATGGGAGTTAAGTAGAACTAAATAAAAGAACTGACTAAGCGTGTTTAATTAGTTAAGCGGGCTCATATCTAAATCTGTGTGTGAGTGTCGCGTGCCGTCCACACAAGGGTCCCCGAGAGCAGAGAGCCGAGAGGGAAGAGACCACCCAGGGGGCACACAAAAATCTGGCAACAGCCAAGGCAATTTGTAACATCAACAACAACAATGAAAAGCCGTTATCTAGGCACGTGTAAGTCATTTTTTAATTGCTGCGAAAAATTATTATCATCGCATGTGAGTTCACTTGAGTTTTGGTTTTATTTTTCATTTAATTTCATTTAGTTTCTTTTGATTTAGCTTTTAATTCATTTCGAGTTGGTAGCGCAACTAATTATTTCCATTGTATAAAGGTGCTCGAAAAACGCACAGAAAACGCACACAAAACGCGCACAAAACGCGTGCAAAACGCGATCAGTCATTTGCATGTTTAAGCCAACGGTTAGGGGCGTAGGGGTAACGTACGTGGGCGTGGCAAAATGCCAGCTGTCTGCTGCCAAATTGTTTAACCAAGTTACGTCAACAGCGTCACAGAGGGAAACCGAGAGACAAAAAGAGGCAGACAGAGCAATTTAGACCAATTGTTGGGCAACTCTGAGCCAAGTTGTTAGATCGCTGAACTCTATAGAGACGGGTCTCTATATAGAGAAAAAGACTATTTATGCTAAAAAAACAAAAACTTTCCAACGGCATTTTTAAACCGACTGAAACTAGAGAAAATTAACAAATAACAATAAACTCAAGTGGTAGACCGAATGCTCTTTAAAATCGTACAGATATAAAGATCGCTACTACCTCACTTCATAAATTAAATAAATTTCTTAGTAGCTCAATATTTACATTAGATGCCTCAATACAAAGTTTTTGATCTGAAGTGTCATTATCGAACTATTGAACTACTGTAATATAGTATATATTTATATATATTTAATTTGAGATACTTAAAAAGGTAAACAAACTTTAGCACCCTCTCGCAAATTTAATTAATTTGAGTAGTGCTCAATTTTCTAGAGATTACTTTATTAATTTGCGAGATAT
>JBANCZ010002773.1:0-14641 GCA_037040025.1 Sphaerogastrella javana
GCGTGCCTTTGCCAATTAATTTACATTAACAAATAAATAAATGGAAAGCAAAATATGTAAAAAAAATATTTAACTTTTTGTCTTATTCATTTGCAATTATTCAAGTATTCGAACTACTGGCACAGCCTTGGGAAAAGTGGAAATCTATACAATATTATAATTATTAAATAATAAATTCAGGTTTCAATAACCGTGTTGAAGCGACCTCATCTCTTCTTTAAAATGTAACATTTCGGTTGTAAAAATAGGAACGGCGATCAATAGGAACGGCGCCCAGGATCCTGTGTTCATTATATGCAGAGCCCATAAGTTCTAGTTCTAGAAGTTCTTTGCACTAGTACATAAAGTGCAAAAATTAACTGATTATCAGGAAATTATTTTGAAAAATCTTTAGATTTGATAAGAATGTCGGTTATCGTAAGGCAACACTGAGCTGTATTAATATTAAATTGTAATTCCTGCATGTTTGTGTAAGAGACGCCAATTCATGCTTTTTTCGGACAGATCTGTCCGGATTCCACTTTTTCAGGTAGAAAATAAATAGGACATTCTGACCAAACCACATATGATAAAAATTAACTAGCAATCTAATAGATAGAAATTAGGAATGCATATGTAAATATAAGAAAACTGATTTCATTTATAGTTTGTTAAACTAAGAATTCGGCAATAATCGGTAATTGACAATAAGCAATAAATAATCGGCTCCGATATATATTTAGCAAGTGTAAAATAAACATTTAAGAGCTCTGTTAAACTATACATAGTAGATATGTTGACATATAAATGCTCTATTAAACTACTACAAATTTTGTTTATTTTCTACTTCTCGGCAATCAGCAACGAATTCTTGCCAAATAGATGCATATAACCCAATCGACTTGGCTTTTTTATTAGTGTCGCTTATAAGAACCAATAACGATAAACGGTAATTGACAATCGATAGTCGACACTGATATATATTTCACAGCAGAAGCTCTAAGAAGTTTTATTCCACTGAGAATACCAATAAAACGGTCTCAAGCGCACAAAATGCAGTAGCATGTAAATAATTTCAAGCGAAACTGATTTATAGAATTCAAATCTTAACGTTCTTTTATATGATATGAGTAAACGCTTATATTAAACAGTTATGAGATTAGAGATTAAACGTCTACAGAAAAATTGAAATAAGTGAAGATAAAAGATAAGAAGAAGATAATAAACCTCATAGCCAACGAAGTGAGAAACTGAGCACATCCAGATTTACAGTGGCATCCAAAATAGTGTAATTCTTGCTCGGCCAATGTCTGGAATGTCGACTGTCCACATCATCGGGCGTACACTGTGGATGATTAATCCTATACGTTTGGTATACATTTTTTTTTAGAAAAATTAAAAGAAGAGTGAATTGAATTTGAATAATGTTTTTTTTTTTTATTTTTCACATTGTAAATTTAATAATTATAATAATTTTGTAAATTTATCAAGACAAAAATGTTTTATTCATTTGCTTAATGTTTTTCGTTTGGTTTTTGTATTTTTTTTTTTATTTCGATTAAAATACATTTATGCGTAATATTTGAAATATAAGTTATTTGTTGAAAGTTTTTGTTGATGTTTTGTTGTTGTTGTTTTTTTTATTGTTTATGGTATTCTTTGTGTAACATTTGATGCCTAACGCATAACTAAACATATAAAAAATAGATTATTGTAAAAACATTAAACAAATAATACATATACGATGCAATGTACGATTGTATTTATCATACAAAGATCTTAAGAATAACTATGGTACATGAAAGTTTGTGTGTGTGTGTGTGTGTAGATGGAAACAACTTTAACAGAGGGGGGAAAGTGTGTGTGAAAGAGAGATTAAAACTTAGAAGTTGCTTGAGTAATATTAGGAGCTTAATTATTGGCAATTTAAATAACTAACAAATGTTTTACAGTGTATGTGTGTTTGTGTATGTGTGTGTATCTCATATAAGGCCCTAGAGTGCAAATATCTCTGTGTGGCTTGAATCCAGCACAATAAACAATATTTGCGCTTAAATATAATTTAGTTTTCTATTTTGGTTTTTTCTTCTTGTCGTAAGTTAACATTTATAAAGACTGCTTCTTCTTCTTCTTTATCATCATACTCATCATCATAATCATTATCATCATCATCTTATGCTCGCTGTAACTATTCTAAATTATGAATTATTTAATTAATATTTATGCTAAACGAGTGCTGGCTGTATTTTCATTAAACAGTTTTTCGTTTCATTTTGTTTTTTGGATTCTCTAGCTTTTTTGTTTTGTTTTCTGGCGAAATAATTTACAAAATATATATGTATATATATATATACTATATTGTTTGTATATACTATATACTATATGCGACTTGTTGTTGTTACGTTTTTAAAATACAAATATAAAAATTAATTAAGTAATAAATGCATTTCTTGTTTTGAGTTTTTCTGTTGTTCTTCGGTATTTGTTGTTTTTTTTCCGGTACTTTTAGCAAAGCATAAGAAAATTAATCGTAATATTAATATCATAGTAATATGTTAGAATGAATCAACTGATCTATATTCAATGTGTTCGAAACATTTCTGATTACAGTATTTATAGACATTTGAAAATCAATGAATTCGTTGTTCTGGAAACCTTTTACTTCTTTACTTTTTCATTGCTCTGCTCTGCCTGCGACCCTGTACTTATGCAAGAATACAGGGTCTATTAAGTTGGTTCAAGATGTGTAAGTTTTTGTTTTTGTTTTTAATGAATTTAATATTAATTTTTGGCTATTTGTATAATTGAAATTGTGGCAAAAATTGAAAGCATTTTCTAATTTAATATAGAAATTTATTGTCCTTGTAAACATTTCCATAGTTAATTTTAATTTTAATAGTTTTTTTTTCGTTTTCTTATGTGTTTTTTAATTTTTAGTTTATTTTTTACGCACATTGAAATTTTTGCTAATAATTTTCTTAGTTTTTGCGAGACGTTTCCAAAAATGTTAAGATGTTAATTTTTCCTTTTTTTTTAATATTACGTGCTAAGTTTAAATATTTTTTTTTTTAAGTTTTTATGAGTTTTTTGTTGTTGTTAAACATTGTTAGCCTAAATTATTACACATAGTTACTGCTGTTGAGTAATTTGTCAATTAGTTAATTAATTAATTGTTAAATAATGTTTAATAAGGCCAAATTAAGTGTATGTTGCTCTTGCTTTACGCAATATACATACATGTATGTATATTTAATTAAGTATTAAATATGTTTAATATTATTAATATCTCAAGTTCGTTTTATCGTTTTATTTATTATGCATTCAAGCACAGACATTTATATTAATCAAAAACATTCTCGTTTATTTAATTAACTTCTTAACCTTTTTAAGTTTTTCATTAGATTTTTTAATATTTAATTTTATTTTTAGTTTTTTTTTTTGTATTTATTTTCGTGTGTGTTTGCTCAAGTAGCCGAAGGTCTTAAAAAATGCAAAGGGACGAGCACACCTTCATGTGGCGCAACTCTAGCTAAATATGGAATGATCGTATAGTTGTTCATTGTTTATGTTTTTGTTTTATGTTTATGATTTATGCAATATATATATATAGATTTAATAAAATGAAAATATGAATAAACTTTCATACAAAGACGCTAAAAAACAAGTTGAAATAAAGCGCAAAACTTTCTGCTTGAACTTTGAAACGCGCAGCAAGCGGTGGGTTTTCTTTACTTTTCATTTTTTCTTTTTTGTTTATTAAACATAAGCTTTAAATTGTTTAAAGTTAAGTGCATAATAATTATGTTTTTGTTGGTTTTTTTTTTTATATTTTTAAGCTATCTGTTATATGTTGTATTGTGGCTTTAATACAGTTGTTGCTTGTTTTTCTTTAATACTTTAGCATCGAGAATAGAGAGAGAGAGAGAGGAGAGAGCATCATGCTCGGCATTCAATGAATTTCACATCTAAATACAATATTGTCAAGTTTTTAAGTTTTTAGTTCTTAGTTTTGTTGCATAGTGTAAACCCAGCCTGCTAGCAGGCAGTTCTCTTCATATCATGTTATAATTTATATATATTTATATTATGTGTTTAAGGCTTTAAATAAGCAAAAGCTAAAGAACTTAAATTTAAATAAAAACTTACAAATTAACCTTTAAAATTTAAAAAACGAATTTGTCATTAAGCAAGCTTTTCCTTCTTCTTCTTCTTCTTCTTTTGTTTCTTTGAGTATTTCGCAGCACTTGGTACTGGCACTAAAAATTAAAAACATAAATCAATAAAAAAAATTATACATATATGATAGATGTATAATATATATACATTTGTATATTAAGCATACACTAAAATTAATTAATAAACTAATGTAAAATGTGACACAAAGCGTCTTAAATTATATATAAAAAATATAAGCAAATACTAATTAAAAACTCAATTCTGCATTTAAAAATTACAATATTAATAAATTCGCTTAAACGAAAGGTTTCCTTTTTTTTGTTTTTGGTGCATACACTGAGCGAAATTATAAAAAATAAAAAACTATTAAAATACGCATAGCTATAAAAAAGAGAATTCTGCCGTTTCCATTGTTTTTGTTTTTTTTTCGGGAGGGGGGGCTGCCAGTTTTTCTTAGCTTTTCCTTGGTTTTGAGATTGAATTGGGTTTTGTTTCAACTTTTTTGGTTTTTGCTTTTTCGCTTTCAATTTTGTTTTTTGTGTCTTGTGTTTTTTTTAAGTACAACATTTAAGTGCACTGTTAGTTCAATGTTAGACTTATGTTATGTTACTGTTACTGCTCTGTTACTCGTTCCTGTTCAGTTCAGCAGCATTTTGGCATTGAAGAAGTTGAAGGCGTGCCCGCCGTGGGACGGTGCGCCCATGGGGGGCGTGTGCGGCTCATGCGGTGGCGCCATCAATGCGGCATGGTGATGCAGTGGATTGGCAAAAAACGCGGGCGGTGGCGGAGGCGGCGGCTGCGATGCTGGAGGCGCATGACCATAGGCAGCTGCTGGTCCAGTCAGTAGAGGAGGTGGTGGTGGTGGTGGTGCTGTTGCTACTGCACCACTTGTAGGCGGCGTTTGCTGCATGGCATTGCTGGGCGGTGGCGGTAACATGACGCCAGCGCCAGGCACGGACGGTGGCCAGGTGAGCGCTTGATGGCAGGGCTGCAGGCGCAGACGTTGGTGCTGCTGCTGTTGGTGATGGTGATGCTGTTGGTGCTGCTGAAAGGCCGCCATGGCTGCCAGCTGTGGATGCGAATGTGGATGTGGGTAGCTGCCGGCACTGCTATTATTGTTGATGTGATGATTGTGATTGCTGGATCTGGCAGCGCCAGGTCCTTGACCGCGACGAGCACGCGTTGTTCCCGTGGCAGCATTGACAGCGGCTACGACGCAGGTGGGCGGCACTGAGGTGTCGCTTACCTATTCCCTGTAGGGCTTGCAGTAGGAGTAACGGTGGTTCATGTGCTGGCTGTAGCTGCCCGAGTGGGAGAAACGTTTCAAGCACTTGGAGCACTGGAATGGCTTCTCGCCGGAATGCAAACGCTTGTGCTCCGTCAAATGATGCTTGTGCTTGAAGGCCTTGGGGCAGTCCATGCACTGATAGGGTCGCTGACCTGTAAATTTACAAACACAGATCGCCTGATTAGTCTGCGGTTTACAAAGAATCTAACATGTGTAATAATGGATTGGCTGACTCACCGGAATGCTCGTATTTGTGACGGGCCAGGGAGCTCTGCTTGGCGAAGGCCTTGTCGCATTGATCGCACACAAAGGGCAGATCGGGATCACCCGCATGACCGTGCGTTTCGGCCTTGGCACGCTTCGGTTTCGGTGGCAAGAGTCCGGATCCAGCCTCCTCGTGCAGCGAGATGCGCGAATCATCGTCCAGCCAGGAGCGGTTCTCGGAGCCGCCTGGGCTCAAGCTGGTGCCACGATAGTCGGGCAGCTTAATACTGTTCATTAGCGGATTGGGTGCATACTCGCCTCCCGGACGCATCTGAAAGAGCGCCTCCATGGGCAGGCGTGGCATCATGTAGGGTGGAAGGCCGGGAAACGGAGCAGCACGTGCCACGGCGGCACCATGCGGTGGCATGGGTGGTCCCGCCTCATGCAGATTGGGCGGCGAGGGTGGCGCAAA
Organism: Sphaerogastrella javana; assembly: GCA_037040025.1. Lineage (NCBI taxonomy): Eukaryota > Metazoa > Arthropoda > Insecta > Diptera > Drosophilidae > Sphaerogastrella > Sphaerogastrella javana. Next base: position 6,120 of record JBANCZ010002773.1, read on the forward strand.
GTAGAGCGCGGCTGCAGCTGCAGCTGCTGCCGTCTGCTGCAGCGAGGATGCCCCCGAGCAGGGCGACAACGAAGCCGGCGACATGGATGCCGTGCTGGAGAGTTTGCGGCTTAGATTTATGGCCATGGTCTCCTGAAAGTCAGCGGGCACTTGGCTCACGCTCGCCGGCTGCGGCGCCAAACCGTACAGCGGTGATGCATCTCTTTTCACAGATAAATCCAGCGGCTGATCCTCAACGCCAGCAGCACGTGCTTGAGGCGCTGTAGCTGTGGCGACCGTGGATTCACCATTGTTCACATAGCTCTGCATTTTGCGTTCCCGGGAGCGATTGTTCTGAAACCAGACCTGGACGACCCGTGCATCCAGCTGGAGGCGGGCAGCAATCAGACGGAACTCATCGCGACTGGGACGGGCATTGTGGGCGTAGTGTTGTTTGAGCTGCTGCTGCTGCTCCTCGTTGATGGCTGTGCGTACGCGTACCTTGCGCTCACCACTGTCACTGCTGCCAGCATTGTAATCCTGCCGTGGTTCCTCCTCTTCATCCTCATCCTCGTCCGCTTCGCTGGCCGAGGGCAGCACAAAATTAGGCTGTGTTTGAGGTGGCTGCTGCTGCTGCTGCTGTTGCTGGTGTTGCAGTTGCTGCTGTTGTTGTTGGTGTTGCTGCTGTTGGTAGTGCTGTTCCAGCTCCTCTTTGATGAGTCCGCAGAGCACTTTCTCGTGCTGCACGAGCTCTGTGGGATGATTGAACTGCTTGGCGCAGCGACTGCAGCGCAATTCCTGTGGCGTTGCCGTGCGACGCTCTTCTTCCTCCACAGGCATCACATCCTGCTCCTGCTGCTCCTCATCTTCCTCCTCATCCTCACGCTCCATTTTAATGGACTTGGGAGAAGCTGGTGCACTCTGTAGCACTGGACTGGTATCCCGACTGGGCTCTTGCTTTACGGCGGCTGCTTCGGCAACTGCTGCAGATGCAACAGGCTCCTGTTCGGTTACTGGACTTGTTGGCTTCAGCTCTGCTTGCTCCAGATCCATCACAAGTTTAGGCTCATCGGGCGTCTCCTCGTCATCCGGCGGCTCTACTTGCTGCTGTTGCTGCTGCAGATGCTCCTCCTCATCCCGATGTTGCTGTTGCTGATGTTGCTGCTGTTGTTGTTGTTGTTGTTGCTGACCAGCAGCTGTTAGTTCGAGCAGACGCTGTATGCTGTATGGATGCATGCGCGGGTCGAGCGCCGCTGCCATGAAGGCATTGGGAAAGGCCAGTAGGGCGGCATTCATGGCACTATAAGTGGGATAAAAGGGTGCGGCACCATTGGCCCCAGCCCCAGGCAACTGTGCCTCGCCAGCAAAATAATTCATGGGATTGGGTAACACCGGTTCCGGCAGCTTGCAAACGCCACGTTTGACAGCCAGCAGTGCCTGTTGTGCCTGCTGTGCCTCCTGTGCTGTGGATCGTCCAGGGCTACCGTTCTTCTCCAGCGACTTGAGCAATTGCCGATTGCTATTATGATTGTTGTTGTTGTTGTTGGTGCTATTGTTGTTGTTGCTGGCGTTGCTAGCTTTGAGCTGCTTGAGATTGACACTGGTGCAGGACTTGGACGTCAGGTGGGAGGAGAAGCTGCCCGAGTGCGAGAAACGCTTGCCGCACTTATCGCAGCCATAGGGCTTCTCGCCGGAATGAATGCGCACGTGCTCCTTCAAATGATGCTTGAACTTGAACGCCTTCTCGCACAGCAAACACTTGAATTTCCTCAGCAGCGCCGACTCGTCGTGGCTGATCATGTGCCTCTGCAATCGATATACATTGGCGAATGCCTTGTGACAGATTTTGCATGTCTGCGAAAAGAGAAAACGTGAGATAAATGAGAAAATGCAAGAGAAACGACAATTGAAATCGAAATATGAATGAGCTACAGTGGTGTCTGACAAATTGAGAACAGTCCCATACGCATTGCTATCTCTGCTGATCTGCTTTCCCTCTCCTTCTCCCTTCTCTCGCACTCTCTTCACTCTGCTCTTCTTTTGGCTATTGTTGTTGTTGTCTTTTCGTTTTGTTATTATGATACACACAGGTAATAAAAGTTGTTTAAAACAACAACAACAACAGCAAAACACGCGTATTTATTTGTTTTGCTGTATTTAACGGTTTTTCATTTGTTTCAAGGCGAAAACCAACAAAAAAAACACCGATTAAACGACCACAAAGGCAAAAATGAAAAAGAAAACTAAGCCAAAGTAAAAGACCATAATGTGAGTGTGTGTGTGTGTTGATGTGTTTGGGTGTGCATGTGTGTGTACGTGTGGGTTGATTATTTTTTATGCTGCTTATTGCGTTTGGCAAGCGTATAAAAAGCGTTTCATTTGGCTGATTAATTAATTTAAAAGCAAGCCAAACGAATAAAAAAATATAATTCAAAAAAAAAGAAACACTAATAAAAACGTAGGAACGCGAAATGCTGCGCGTGTGCGTGTGTGTGTGCGACTAAAGCAGAGCGCATTAAAGCGAAACAGCAAAGCAAAGGATAGCGGCGATTGAGGTGACATAGCAGGCAGCTACGTATGATCTGCAGTGAATGCAAATTGACAAATGAGCGTAAAAGGACAGAAAGAACATAGCACACACACACACACATACGCATGCATTCGATCAACTCTCTCTCTCTCTCTCTCACTCTCTCTCTCACTCTCTCTAAGTACGCATTGTGTGCTTGCGGATGGGAGAAAACAAATTAAAAAACTTCAATGGGAATTATTGCGACAAAGCGCCAATACGAAATGGAAATCTAAACAACAACAAATGTAAGTAAAGAAATAAACAATGAATGAACTGGCAAAGGGAGCAGCAGGCGGTTCAGTCGGAATGGTGCATGACAATCGAATACCCTATATTCTAATTCGATCATAAGCAACAAGATTTGAATGTAAACACGTATGTATGTATGTATGTATGTATGTATGTATGTATACATACATTTATGTAAATTTCATAAATCGCTTGTCGCTTATTCGATAATCGATAGATTTATGCAAATCTACTGCTACTCAGCAACTTTCCGTTACATTCTTTGCACTTATACGCACTGCGTATACCCTAGGTTTCTAGTTTTTTTTTTTTGGGACTGCAGGGCATGGAAGGAATTAAAAATGAAATGAAATCAAATGAAATCCCATCGCAATGCATCGGCATCGTTTCAACAGCTGATGCTAATCAACAGCCGCCATCAAAACTGAATTTGTTTTGTTTGTTTGTTTGTTGTTGTTGTTGTTGCTGTTGTCTTTGATTTGTTTGGCAACAAATTGAACGCATCAAAATGCAGCTCTGTTGTTTGTCGTTGTTGTTGTTGTTGTTGCTGTTGTTGTTATTGATGTTGATGTTGTTGGTGCTGATGCAGTTGGTCTTGTTGGAAAAGGTGCACAATGAAAGCAAAAGCCGTGTGAAAGACTGACGGACGAATGGTGCAAGGGGCTCTCCACTTAGCCGGATCGCTGAAAGATTTGCGGCACTTTCACTTGCCATCGACAGATGGGAACACGTGTTGCAGCCCCTGCCCCATCCATTGTGCACCGTGCTCCTTTTACTCTGTGGCAGAGTTTCCACTGTTGCTACTGTTGCCACCGGTGTTGTTTACGTGCAGCCAATGAACTTTTATTGGTGCACCTCAGCCACATTGTTGAAATAAATTCGCCTTATTCATGAATAAATGAAATACAACCTCAATATTTGTTATGGCTGTAAAGTTCATCATATTATGGCTTTGTTTATAACTGCATTTTGTGCCCATTTAAATATTTTCAAACATATCGATGAACGATTAACGATTGTTGGATTATTAGTCTCACAACTCCCAAAAGAGAGTCAAACGAACTAACTTTGACAAGTGTGTCAAATTAGGGTTGTCACTTGCAGCAGAGGAAATAATTACTCATAGTTGTCCAAATCGATTCCAGAGCTCGATGCTAGTACTTGCCATTTGTAGAAATATTACCACGTGCTTCAACGATTAAAGAAATTGCGCTTGAGTAAACTAATCTATAATTTGATTGCAATCGAACCATTTGTAACAGCAACTTTAAGGGACTATATTATGGTATCCAAAATACGCATTGCGCATTCTAAACGAGACACAAAAATGAATAAGGAAAACGCCGAACCAAGTTCATCATCATCATCATCCAAGGGCAAGAACCCGACCAATGATGTGTCCACCAAGCCGAACGCTGCTGAAATGCAGCCCGAAAATGCAGTTCCACAGGCAAAAATAAAAAAAGGTAAGGTCCCACAAAAAAAGTAGTCCGATTATCAAAATAATATGATTATCCAAATAATAATTATGATTATTATAATTATGTATGTAATTGTAGATGCCGTAGTGGCCAATGGTCTGGAAAATGCTGCTCCAGAAGATAAACCGAAGAAAGGTAAGGCCCTAGATGCCGCGGTGCCCATGAGTGCTTCAAAGGAAACCCCGAAAGAGGTGCCAGCCACCACCGTCTTGAAGGATTCGGTTGGTCCGAACAAACCAGAAAAATTGGAGCAACCAAAGGTTACGTCAACTGCCGTTGCCACAGAGGTTTCTGCTGATTCACAGGGTGCTGCCATGAAGCGTGCTCCGACCCCAGGAATGTCGGAAATCGATAAGGACAAAATATATAAAAGACGTAAAATAGGCATTGATGATGACCGCAAGCGTTTGCAAAAATTGCTGGAAGTGATCAATGCTGATCCACCGCCGCCGTGGCAAGTTGCCTCGGCCATGTGGGTCGAAGTGGACAAAATAGAGTGGCGCATTGAAGATTTCGAGAAGGACTACCCCGTCTAAGAAGTAATTGATGAAATAACAAATACGTTATTGTATACGAGCTTATTTATTGAAGAGATCGAGAGAGACTATCCAGTCTAAGAAATAATTGAAAAAATGACTAATTTATAAATATATGCGAGCTTATTTATAATAAATATATTGCCGCACGAGGTAAAACGGCTCCATAATATTTTAAAAGTTAGTCTTACTATTATATTTGGGACCATATTAATTGGTGGAGAGGTTGTGTTTATGTTATGAAATTGCAGAATGCCATGGCAGAGGCTCAAATGTTGGATTATGATCTGAATGCTAATCGTAATTCCAATCGTAGTATTGTATTGTCTAAAACACTCGGCTTGCTCTTTTTGAAATGTGAATTCGCTTACTCAGCAGTTATGAATTTCAATTAATGAATACTACGGTAATTCATTCGTGTATGTGAATGCTTGAGTGTCTCTGTACATGTATTAGTCATAAATTCAAAACAAAACCAATTTATAGCGATCACAAATGAGTTTTTGACATGAGATCACAATCGTACCAAACTCATGGTCATCATCATCATCATCATCCGAGAACGAGCAAAAAATATCCAAATATGCACATATACATACATGTATATTTCTTGCTCCAAAAATGGTTCTAACGCACGCTCCTCGGGCTAATTAGTTTGTACATTAACGGTGACATTATGTTTATTTGTACAGCGAGTGGAAACAGGAAAAAAAAATATCGAAAATACGCCCAATAAATGCGAACGTAAAAAGCTCGACCAGTTTGAGGCCTAATTTGTTTGTTTAAGTGCCGTTCGGTCATAGGGAAATCGAACGGGGGAATTTTTATGTTTTGCTTTGTGTTAAAAAGAATTTATTTTTTAGATTTTTTTTTTTTTTTGAGTGATATGTGAGCGCCGGCTGGCAGCGGCTGATGGAGCGGAAGAGCACCAGAAGCAACATAAATTTCCGCTTCCGCTGGCTATGAGTGTGCGACGTTTGGAGTGGGTGAAGTTGTAGAACATTATATATGAACATACAAATATATATATATATGTTTTCTTTGTTATTTCACCTGTTGTTAAAAAAAATATAGGTTATGTTGGCCAGCCCACATGTAGCCTGCGTTTGCAGGTGTGCGTGCAAGCGAGATGGCCAAACTAACGAATGAACGAACGAGTTTCAACATGCTCTCAGCACAACATGGCCACAGTCGCAGCCACAACAACAGGCACAGTGAGAGGTAAAGCCATAGTCATAGCCACAGTGAGAGCTACAGCAACGCCTTCGCATACGTCTACCTGTTGCTCTCTCACACACACACACACAGGCATAAGCACAAAGCGAAACTCGTTATCGCCTATTGCTATCGCACACATTTTGTGGTGTGAAGTTACAGTCTAGCTCACTCGCTCGCACTTGCACTCGCACTCTCGCTAGCAGTCTTGCTCGCTCTGTCTTGCTACCTTTGTGTAAGCAATGGCAAGAGGTACGTATGTATGTATGTGTGTGTACGCATGCATGTATGCGTGTATGTTTGTTTGTTTGTGTGCATTTACATGTGTTGTGTGTACATACGCCCACCTCTGCTGAAGTGTTTAAGTACAGTGTGTGTGTGTGTGTGTGTAAGTATGGGTGTGTGTGGGACATGAACTTTGCTTTGTTATCGCTCGCACTCGCTGCATGTTGTTATTTTTATTGTTATCAATTAAATGTAAACCAAAATGGCAGTCATAAGTGACTATACATATGTACATAAACGTTTACATATTAATATTTACTGTATATTTACACAAGGTAAAGCTGAATGTTGTGCATGCGTCATTGGTATGGCATTCTTATGCATTTACTTCGAGCGGAAATGCCAATTGAAGCTACCTTTAGTTAATAACAAAGATGCCCTGCACGAACCTAACCTCACACTCGAAAACGATGACTCAACTATTTAACAACTAACACATGCTTAGACTATATATGTACGTATATACTTATACATGTATGTATTGCTATATATTCGTTTGTTTGCCTTTTTCAGGAAATTGATTCATTCTACGAAATTCGTAAGTCATAATCGCAGTGACCTTTCAACTTTCCAATTCGCTGATAAGCAGCGCACACGTGCGGCCTAAACGCGAAGAAGTGAATAAGTGAAAAACTAAAAAAGTGAGCTAAGCTCATATGGCCATCTCGCTTGCACACATTTGGGCCACATAGACACAAGCTCAATACTATGTAACGCCTCAATGGCATAGGCCTCTGCCAAAGCTGCCTGCTTTGAAACAGCAGCAAATCGCTTAGGCTCAACATCATAGGCTCATCATTGTTAATCATGTTGTGTGTGTATTTGTGTGTGTATGTGTGTGTGTGTGTGTGTGTGTGTGTCTGTCTGTCTGTCTGTGTGTGTGTGTGTGTGTGTCTAATTAACAAAATTTCAGCAGAATTCTATGCCTCATGGCAGGCAATTAAGATGCTCCACTTGTACCTTAAGCAGCTCATAGTGATGTCACTGTAAAGACACACACTCACACATGATGCATGTATGCATGTATGCATGTATGCATGTATGCATGTATGAATGTATATGTATGTATGATGTATGCACGTATGTATGTACGTACATATGTAGTTGCTGATTATCACCTTTGTGCCTGTTATCACAGCCAAAACGGCGGAAAAATAGCTAAAAGTAGCACGCATTTTCTCGCTGTGTATGGGACCACACAGCAGCTTCAAAGCATAAATCAAGCTAAACAAATCTGACAGTGTAAGAAAATCAAACAAAAAACGACAAAACGACATAACGAAAAAGAGAAGCAAAAGGAGAAGAAAAAGAAATGGCAAGTGAGGAGCGTCCAGTGGGTCCGGTAATGTTAATTACAGGCGACACAAGCCTTTTGCTATAATTATAGCACAACGTAGGTGGGCGCCCATACAAAAGCACAAAGCGTAAGCAGGAGGGAAAATAACAGAGAGAGGGGAGAAGAGAATAAGCAAGAGAGAAAGGGAGGAAGAGAGAGAGAGAGAAAGCCAAGATGCGAGGGCAGTGACAAGCGCACTAATAGACAAATCAAGTCAAAGCAAAATGAGATATATATATATATAAAGAGATTTATCTATGCAAGTGTGTGTGTGTGTGAGAGTGTGTGTGATTGTATGTGTGTGAGTTTATTTTTTGTTGTTTTTTTTTTTAGTACATTGGGCACAGATAGCGCTAATTTGTGAAAGTATTTCACGAACGCTCTATGCATTTGAGTGACATGAGAATTTGGCCATAATAGCGCACATAATTGGCTGTAAAGATTGGGGCTGGTCGTGCCGTTGCCGACATCGTCGAGTGGTCAATCGTAAAGGGGGAAGGGGGGCGGGGGGCGTGGCAACAAGAAGCTTTTAAAGTGACATGCTCAAAAGCATTGTTGGCTTCTTCAATTCATTTGTATTCTTCGTTCTCAAAATTGACAAAATACCAGCGTTAGCATGGAAATACACATACACACACACACTCATATACATATGTGCACATATATATTTTCTATGTATGTATGTATTTATATATATTTTTTACATATAGAAACGCACCTGTCGCCTCTGGCAGAGCGTAAACAAAAATAACAACAAGCGACATGCTTAAGTTTTTAGCCTCTCAGCTGTTGCTTTTTAGACCCTGTGTTTGAAAAACACAAAAAGGGTCTATTAACTTTGTGCAAAGTCGATTTGTGTGTAACAGGCA
>JBANCZ010002774.1:0-14632 GCA_037040025.1 Sphaerogastrella javana
GAGAGAGAGAGAGATAGAATGAGATAGAGAGGGATACAGAGAGAGAAAGAGAGAGAGAGAGAGAGAGAGAGAGAGAAAAAGAAAGAGCTTGGAGTAAATCAATGGGGAATATTTGGTAAGGAGCATATGATATATGTATGGCATGTAGGTATATGTATGTCTATATATATATATAATAAAAAGGAAATCGCATTCGCTGTTTCCGCACACAAAACAACGGGAAGCTATCGCCATCCAATGAGGTCCTGGCCCAAAAAATACGAGACGAAACAAAAAACAATGAGAGGTAAGTCACAAAAAAAAAAAGAAAATAAAAAAAAATATACAAAAGCAAAGGAAAGGAGGAAAAAATACATTGGGCACGCATGTGCGTGGCCGGAACTGAAAGATTTCAATGGGCTGGCAAGGACTGCACATAAGGATATGTGTTCCCTGGCCATTTGGCAAAGATTGAAGTCAACTCCGTCAACGTTAACGTGCGCTACCCTCACCCGAGCTCCCCCCCATCCACTTCATCGGCCGCTAACATCTCTCTGGCTCCAATGCTTCAGCACACAATGTTGTTGTTTTTTGCACGTACCGCCGCCGCCCGCGACGAATCAAGATACGGAATGCGGCATCAAAATCGAGAGGCAGCGCAAAAAAAAACACAACAGCAAAAAAATAGGGAAAGAGGAAGGAAGGAGGGAACAGAGCGAAGAAGGAGAGGGTCAGAGGAAGAGGCAAGATAGAGGAAAGGAAGAAGGAGAAGCATGGCAAGAGCAATGAGATGAGATGAGAATTGGGCATGGTTGATGGGACAACGCAACTATTTTTTATGCCCGAACAACTTCCTCTCTCTCTCTGCACTGAGAGAAATAAATTGATCAGAAAATGATTAAATTTAAATATATATATATTAACAATAATATAATATGGATTTGTTATAGATAGTAAAATTACAAATAAAAATCATATAAATAAATAGATTTATTTAAAATATAAAACTATTAAGGGGAATACATTGTTCCATGATTGAAACTTAAGCTTTGCTTATTATTAAAATATTTATTGTAATACAAATATATTTTAGTTTTATTTAAGCTTTGAAACTGTTAAATATTTAATTATATAATTGCCTTAAGTTTTTTCTATATTCTATGCAAATTTTTCATTCGAAATTCAATATTGTTTTTTAATACAATACCAAAAGTTGTTCATTTTGTTCAGTGTACTCTGTAACACTCTACTCTACAGTGTTCCCTAATTCAGCAGCTCCCTATCTATATGTATGTATGCCATACCATACCATACAATACCATAGCATACCATAGCATACCACACCATATACCATACCATACTATACCATATACCATATACCATATATGTGTATATCTATGTTTTTTTTTTTCGTATGTCTTGCTGCTGCTTTTTTTATGAGCAACTATAATTGTTTTGGCTAAGGACGTGGACGTGAACGCGGACGAGACGACGACAGTCAGTCTGCCAGGGCGGCCATCATTTGGGATTAGTATGCGTGTGTGTGTGTGTGTGTGTGTGTGTGTGTGTGTTGACCTTTTGCATCTGCCAGAGGTCGAAATGTTGGCCAGGCACACACACTGACGCAGGGAGAGAGAGAGAGAGAGAGTGGGAGCAGGGCTAAGAGTTGGGACTGTAACTGCGGCTGTGGCCAGAGCCAGAGACCAGAGACCAGAGTCAGAGGCCAGGAAGCCGTGCTCGTTATGGAGTCACGCTCATTGCTGCCTCATATATAAATTAAGATCCCTAAATGCTGACAAAGGCCACTAATTCAATGGCAATAAAACGGATATTAAACACACATCGAACTGGCTACCGACTCAACCGAACCGAACACACCGGCCCTAAATGCAATGCCATACCATTGGCCATGGAGTAGGGGGAGGCACCCCACGAGCATATCACATAATGCCCAATGCGATCATTATGAATCTCTCAAAACTCGCGCTGCATTAATGAATAAAAACTTGGACACAACAACAACAACAACAAAAAAAAAAACCCAATGTGAAATGCTTATATGGAAATGGAAAATAACATTCTCTAGTTTTTTTTTTCTTTTACGGTTGCTGGACTATTTTTTATGAAAGAAAAAAAAAACGAAGAAATCTTGGTGTACATGAGAGAGCGAGAGAGAGAGAGAGAGAGAGAAAGAGAGAGAGGGAGAGAGAGATATAGAGAGGGATAGAGAGAGAAAGAGAGAGAGAGAGATCGAAAGTCACTAATTCATTTTTCTAATTTCCAAATTTCTCAGATAACAAACGCTGCCATGTCATGGAGCAGGGGCTAAGGTTGAGGTTGGGCCTAGGCAGTGCCAAAGGTTGGGGTTACCAACAGTAGAGCAGGGGGGGAGGGGGGTGAAGTGGGAAAGCGAGTCAGCGGGAGAGCGGGAAAGCGGCACAGGGTGTCCAAACGATCAATTTCAATTCAATTTCGTGTGATAATTTATGGGCTGTGCGGACTGTCAACTTGGACAATTGCGCGACTGCAACTGGTCTTTGCTCTGGCCGCAGCTTGTGTCAAAGGTCACTCACATTGCCAGCCGCACTCAGGTGCACCGTACGTCTGTCTGTCGGTCTATCTGTCTGTCTGTCCGTCTGTCTATGTGTCCGTCCGTGCTGCTGTGGCTGTTGTTTATCTGTCGCATCATAAATTAACAATTACCAACCAATTATAGTGCACAACAATGCAACAGGAAGTCACAAGGTAGCTAGAGCCTTCCCGCATATGAGCGGGAGTGGATGAGCCAGAAATAAGGGACACATTGTGAATGAGAGAGAGGGAGAGGGGGAGAGCGGATGAAGGAGTAGAAGATAGTTGTCCACAGCAATTGAATCTCTTCATTAGGCTATCAGCTACTGTGCGGTTTTCTGCACTTAATTACATTTCGCGGTAACTGATCCTATCCCAGCTCCTATGCCTATTCCTGCCCCTATTCCTGTTCCTGTCCCTGGTACTGCCTGCTCCTAATATCTGCCCCTCTTCTGCTTTAGCCACTTTGCACCTTGCCAAGTCTTGGCCAGCCTTTGTGCTTGTTGCGGATATTGTTGGTGGTCCAAGTGTCCATACGAGTCCCTGTTTCCGCCTCTTTAAATACATTTATTAGAGGCCTGTTCGAGTCTATTATTATTATATTTTTTTATATTTTTTTTAGACTATAATAAAATCATCACATATCATTAATTTACGGACTTCGGACTTCTGTTTGACACCTCCTGAGAATGATCTAAAACAATGCGTTCACTACATATAAAATATTGTATATAATTACAATAAATTTAATTTAAATTGATCTTTTGTTATCTATTATTATCCTATTTTTATTATGTTAGCTATAGACTTGAAAACCGCTGTACAAATAGTTTGCCTATTGTACTATAATAAGGACTATATATGAACTACCCTAGGAACGTCTTGGGATGGTTATTTTGATTATATAACGATTAAATTTACAGTGCACAGCCATGCTAACATTATAAAACTTTACGCCAAATTTAATGAAAATTTATTGATAAACAAAAAAAGTTTTAGAGTTCTACATAAAATACCGTTCGGTGCAATGATTAGTAGGGTGCTCTAAATGCTTTGACAGGTGTAATACAGCAAATAATTTGGAAACTTTTTGCTATTGATGGTTATAGCTTTCCCATCGCTCAGCTGGATGGCTGCATGAATTCCAAAAGTTCCCAAAAGTGCCAGTCGAGTGCGCTGTGAGCCTTGTGTAATCCCTTGCTGACTCTGTGAGACGATATTAGGCAAATCATTAAACAAATCATTGACAAGCGTCTTGCCATGCGGATTGGCATTTGAGTAGACTGGAGTAAAGTGAAATAGAAGTGCTGAGAATACGGCGTATTTTCTAATACGGCAAATCAATCAAAAACAAAAAAAAAAAAAAGGGAAGAGAAGAAGAGAATTGTTGTCTGCGCCCCCAAAGTCAGGAAAGTCTGTAACAAGCAGCAGCAGTAGATGTAATAAACCATAACAAGCAGCCACAAGGCAATAAGTCGACCACCCTGAGCGCCCGCCCCCTGTGCTCGGCTAGAAACGGAGCTACCGGCCTGGGTACCGGCCACTGCCTGCACTTAGTTAACTTTGACTTGGGTTTAGGGCCAAGCACGAAGACGATGACAACGACGACGGCAATGAAGACGATGAAGACGATGAAGAAGCGCAGAAGCTGCAACCGGTCGCTGGTACCGGGCAGTCTGCAGCTGCAGTGGGGCGTCGCCAGCAGGCAGTGGTACCACTCCGTTAGCAGGCGGTTAGCAGGGTACCGGGGGAGGGGGGGGAGGGATACATCGTTGGTAGCGACGGCCGTCTTGGGATGCCACGCTGTGCCGCTTATTAATGACGCACAATTTTTGTATCATTTACGGGTCACAATAATGTTTTGGGTTGCTGCATGCCCCTTTCTCTCCCTCTCTCTCTCTCTCGCTCCCTCTCTCCCCACCTCTCTCTCTCACTTATTCGCTCTCTTTCTCTCTCTTTGTGTGTGTGTGTGTGTGCGTGTCGACTGGACCTTTGGGCTCTCCCCACGTTATGCCCCTTTTGTCAGTCTACTTTATGGATTCGATTTTATTTGTTAAAACTTTCGTGGCGTTGCACAGAAGCGCATTCTTAAGCTCTGCCACAGCAGCAGCTGCCACAGTTATTGTTATTGTTGTTGTTGTTGTTGTTGCTGCTGCTGTTGCAACTGACCGAAGCTTCGATAATTTATTATGCGAGAAATCTTATTCACGTGACTTATTTGCTTCTGAATGCGACGCAACGATCGACCGAGCCACACAAGAATCAGAACAACATGGAGGGCAAAAGCTGAGAGCAGACAGACAGACAGAGAAACAGACAGACAGTTGGACACCTTCCACTGTGGGACATTGGACAGCCACATTATTGGGGATGTTGTTGTTCCAGGCTGTTCTTGTTGTATAAGGTACTGCCAGTTGGTCAGTTTGAGATCAGCGAAATCGCTGACCAGTCCAGAACTTGCCACAAGGCGATGAGTCATGCGCTGAGACAGAGCAGGCAAGAAACTAAATGACAGAGAGAGGAAGAGAGTGAGAGAGATAGAGAGAGAGAATAGTGAGTAAGGCAGATGGATAAAGACAAAGATAGAGAGAGCGAGTGGGATAGAGAGAAGTAGAGCGACTGTGGCGGTGCCTTGATGTGGGTCCACAGCTTGAGCAATGGGCAATACAAACACAACAAACCACATATGCAACACAACAACAACAGCAACAGCAACAACAACAGAACAACACAAAACAGAAAACACACCTAGCAAATGCCACTGATAAAAAATATCATTTAATTTTTTCATAATTTAATTTTTTTTTTATATATACCCTAAAAATTTGTTAGACAGAAAAAAGCAGCCAAACATTTACAATCATTTCATAAAAAATTTAATGAATAATTTTAATTTTAAATTTAATGAATAATTTTAAGTGCATATAACTTAGATTAATTTATATATTTTATTTTTTTAATAAGTGAAATTTATATGCATTTATTTAAATATAAAATTAAAGAGTTAAATTTATATTTAAATTAGGTGAAGTTTTTAATATTTAACTTTAACAAATGACATTTAGTTTTTTATATATATGATATTAATGCATATGTGATTTTAAAAAATTAACGCATATTTATTTATATATTTATTTAAATATATTTATATATATTTTAATATAAATTTATAAATATTTATTTACATTTAATTTTTAAGAATAAACGCTTATTAATTTATATATTTAATATTTATATATTTATTATTTATATTTAATTTAAAATAAAAAATAAACACTTATTAATTTTAAAAAATGAACATAAAAGAAATTGTTTAATATATAATATATTATAATAATAATTAAATTGTTGCAATTATATTTTCTTAAAAGAAAATTGTTGTATGTTTTCTAGGGTATGTTGTAGTTGTAATTGTTTATTTTATGGATCCCTATTTAGCTGCATGTTGTTGTTGGCCTTTTATTGTTAATTTTAGTTAACGCTTGTGCTTTCTTGCTTGTGCTTTTTTGCTTTTGCTTTTTGCTTTTGCTTTTTGCTTGAATTTATTTTCATTTGGAGCCGCGTGCGATTTTTATGCTCATTTTTGTCGAAGACATTTAATGATCGCATATAATTTGAGTTCAGCAAAGCAAAGGGAGGCAATCTCCGTATCAATGTGTGAGTGTGAATGTGTGTGTGAGTGTTGTGTCTGTCTCTGTGTCCCCCCTGTCTGTAGCTGCTGTCCCTGGCTGCTCTCCAATGAGTTGAAGATCATCATAAGCAACTGCAGCCCCCGGTTGCACTGCCCTGCCCTGGCCCCTGTCACTGTCATAGGTCCCTTTGCAGGGAGAATCCCCCTCCCCCCTCCCCTTGAGTGGAGTCCACATTGTGCACTGCTTGCGCTGCAGTTGCTCATAACTTTATGAGTTGCCCCTCAACAAAAATACACTGGCAAAATTTATGCACATTCCAGTCGCCTGCTGCTGCTGCCTGATGCCTGATGCCTGCCGCTGTTTTACGCTACATTCACTTATTGTTGCTGTTGTTATTGTTGTTCCTTTGGTGTTGCTCTTGCCGCCTGACAACAGCGACAACAACAATATCAGCAGCAACAACAACAACAACAACAACAAAGACAATTTGCATACCAAAAGCTGCAAGGACAGAGCCGAAGTCAAAGCCGGAGCCGTACACTAAAAAGGAGCCGCTCGCGCTGTTGGAGCTCTTAACAAATTTGTTCAGGCAACACGCCTCAAAAAACGCCCTTGCCCACTGTGCAGCACCCCCGCACCTTCCGCACCCCCTTACCCACACACACACATGCCCCTCTCTTGACATATCGACTGACATTGTGCACACGTTGACCAGGGTATCAACAGTGCCAGCAAAATGGCCCCTCATCCTCTCTCTACCTTTCTTTCTCTCCATCTCTCTCTCTCTCTCTCTCTCTCTCTCTCTCTCTGTCTCTCATTAAGAGGGAGTCTGTTTCTCTGTGGCTCTTTCAACTCTTTTGCCCCCCAACTGGAAGAGTCTTTTCATCTAATTACAGGCGCGTGCAAAGGGTTCAGACTACAGGGTATAGCTTTGCTTTAGCCTTAGCTCCTGCCGGTACCCCTTCTACCATGCCTCTACTACCTTCTGCACCTCTATCTATATGTATTCATACCTCCTTATGTCTCTGTACCTCTGTCTCTCTCTCTCTCTCTCTGCTTCTGGCTATTTGGATTTTGCTTTTGGGGTTTTGGTTTCACAATTTGTTTCATTTTACTTTATTTTTTTGGGCTTTCGGATTGCTTCTTCGATCTGTTTCGTTACGCTTCTGGTTTTGGGTTTCTTTTCACTTGGCTGCGGTGACAACATGAAAGGCGCAACATCTGAGAGCGCATGCCGCAACACTGGACAACTGCTGCAACAACAACAACAACAACAACAACAACAGCAACATCAACGACAACAACATATAACAAATAAGCCAGGTCAATCAGCCAGCGGATGCGGGTTACATGCCAAAGTGTTGCCTCTACCCAAGCAACACATAGGTGTGGCACGGCCACTTGCCACCATTTGTTGTCGCTTGGCCATAGCCAAATCACACTGAAATAACTCCAGAAAAATCACTTGAATGTCCATTCCAATGTCGCTACCAAAGACCCTTCCAATACCCAATCCAATGCCCATTCCATTGCGGGATCTGCTTATCGCCTGCTCTGCATTGACAATGCTAACGGGGTGTGGCCTTTCCCCAGACACAATATATACCTTAGGGGTGGGGTTGAGTCTGGGTAGATGGAGTAGTAAACTTGTTAATCATCGGTTGATACATAGGCTCTATGGGACTACCGGGCTTTAGCTCTAATGCATACACAGCAATTGAATTTGAATTTCGAATTACAAATTTAAAATTTGATTTGAATTCGACTGCTGTTTACAATTTTAAGATTTCAAAATAATTAAACAAATAATATAATACAATGCGAATGTACCCTATAATATACTTGTAATATAATGCAAATAATATATATATGATTGAACAATCCAAAATTGAAACAATATAGTTATTCGAGCAATACTTTCGAAAGATTTAAAAATTTGTACGACGTACAAATTACATTGAAAAAAATTCCTTTGAATCCTATTTTTATGATTTCTTTGATATGAATCACTTTAAAGTCTATGTACATATAATTACCGAAATATATATTATTGATTTATATGTAAACGATATATCATAGAATGATTTAAAACAGAAATGAAGGGTTCTAATTATGAAAACAAGGTGTTCTAATTTGCAAGCGTTTAATGTGTTTAAAAATATCTACTTTTATAATATGTTATGTTGTTGTTATTCTATGGGAATTGTTTAAAATAGAAACTTTATTTCAAAATTAGTAGTATTTTAAAACATATACTAAGGGTTCTACTTGCAATCTAACTTTTCAAGCATTTTATGTATACAAAGCATATGTATGATACATATGTTATTAGGTTGGAGTTGTTTAGGTCTGATAATCTGAAACTGATGGAACCCAATTTACGTGAATTCAAGCCAATAATCAAAGTCAAACCATATGCGAATGACGTGAGCATATCGCCTATAGAGGTAATGCATCTATATCTGTATATACATATAGTATATCTTTTGACCTTTCGAGGTGTCTGCAATTTGGAAAGGCGCCTCAAGGGGCAACAGAACAGGCCACGATTTGGTTGGGTGAGTTTTTGCGATTGCTATCGCATTAGGGCTGAGCATGGCCAATCTAAATGGTATAGGGTAATGTGAGACATGCCACTTGAGGTGTTGCATGCCCCCAAAAGCGCGCTACCGTATATCGTGTTGCACCTGGCTGTGAGTTGAATTTGAACAATTGAACAAATCGACAGCAAATCAGCTAAGAATTTATTGAAATACGAAACATTTCAACTAGCTGCAAATGTGTGTGTCTGATTGTCAGAGTGTGTTTGTGTGTGTGTGCGTGTGTGTGTGTTTGAAAAGGGGCAACATAGCACAACAATTCATCTCAATATGCCAAGACGGCTTTCAACGGGGCGCATTGTTTGGACATCAAACCCATAGCCGGGTGCTCTAAGTAGCCTGAGAGAGGCAAGACGCGAAGACCAAGAAGCCAGAGCCAGAGCCAGAGCCAGAGCCGGAGCCATAAGCTAGACAGCCAGACGCCGTGCAAGAGAGAGTGAGCAAGAGAGAGAGTTAGAGAGAGAGAGCAAGAGAAAGAAAGAGCCAGCGAGGCAGCGAGACCGAGACCCAATTTCAATTCCAAGTTGCTGCAGCTAAAAAGAAGGATTATCCCGGCAATGATCAATATTGAAAGAATGAAGACATATCAATATGGACATAGGTGTATGTGTATGTGTGTGTGTGCAATGTGCATACAGTAGGCCAATTCACACACACACACACACACACACACACACATCGAGACAGACAGCTAGAGAGACCTAGACAGAGCCCAGTCAGCGTTTGGCGTTGGCGGCATCGGCTCAGACTTTAAGAACAACTTGTAGATGAAAAACGCAGCTCAATAGAAATTGAAAGGTTAAACAAAACAAAGCCAGGAACTAGAAGAAGAACAAGAAGAAGAAACAGAAGAAGAAGTTGAGGTAGGAGTAGTAGAGGTAGCGGCAGCATCAACACTGGTAGAAATAGCGGTAGAGCACAGGGAAAAGGACCGTGTGAGAGTCGGTGTGTGCTGCCCATTCGACCATGAATGAAAGTAAAGTAGAGAGAGAGAGAGAGAGAGAGAGAGAATGAAAAGAAAGAAAAACATAATAGAACGAAGAAAATATCAATTTGAACTGGAACTCGAGCAATAACAATTGCTTTCTCATATATGCTGCGTGGGCCCTCAACTCACCGGAAAATTTGGTTGTCTTCAATCCGCACGTAAATAGTGTCAATCACAAAAAGGTTGCACAACAACAAGAACAACAGCAACAGCAACCGCAGCTAACCGCACCAAATCTGTAGAAACCGTTGCACCATCAGCTTCTCCCCCCCTGTAGCACCCCGTTCAGCCCTACTGTTCACATTCCTGGAACCGTAGATTCTGTTTTTCTCAATCATTTGTTTGGCATTGTTACAACTCGTTTCATATATATATACATCTATATATACATATATTTCTCTTTTTATGTCGTTCGATTAAACTTTTCCCTCTGCCCAAAATGTGGGCTTAACATTTTTTTCGGTTTTTTTTTCTGGGTTTTTCGTTTTTTTTTTTTGTCTTTCTTTTAGAGTGTACGCCTCGTCAGACTGTGCGCTCGTCCATTGTTGCATGTTGTCAATGTTTTGTCAGCAGTCGCACCAATAAGCCCGATCAAAGACCGTACAGCATTTGATTGGCACCGTCTATTATTGTTGAAATGTAACAGGCCCAAAACAGATGCATAGCACACCTGTCCATAATATATACGAAAGAATAATATGGTTACTAACATTGCAGCTACTGTTAATCGTTGTTTATGTTAAGGTCCTGTTGCTGCCTATATGTAAACTTATCGATAGACTTGTCAAAATATCGATTAGTGTGAGTGAACTGCAATGCTTTTCCACCGCCAGATCGTAGCTATAGTCAGTCTGTATGAATGTTATAGCTAAGCTTTTCTGTTATCGATTAACATGTACAAATTTTCGACTAGTGTTAATCGATTACTCTGCTATTGAGTTCTAAAAACAAAGCCTACAGTCAGTCTATGTTAATACACTGTTACCTTTGTGTTATGTTAAGCTTCTGTTGCTGTTATTGTATAAACATCTGTGAATGTAACAGGTCAAATACTCTATTAAATAAATCTCTGTTACTATGCAATGCTGTTAATGTTTATGTTAATGTAACATTGCTTTAAATATCACTATGTTAATGATTTAAAAAATTTCTATTTTATATACTAGACCATTATAATTTAAGTCAACTTTACCTTTTCATACATGTACGTAAAGCATATTTATTATATTACTAAACTAAAACATTACCTTAACTTTTAACATAATTCGCTTTTACTTTGACATACTTTTACATACCCTAATGGGACTTTATGGACTTCACTGTAAATGTTTTTAATGAGTGAATTTCTACGTTTCCGAACACACATTTTTTTTAACGAAATAATGTTAATTCGTTAAGTTCAAGTTCCGTTTGTATCGTTTTAATGATGAAAGTTTTCTGAAGGATTTACAAGCCGAGTTTTTTGTATACGCAAACGGTTTGTAATTATGTAATATATCATTCATTCGACAGGGCTGTTTGTGTTTTCATTATCCTGTCTTTGTAACGAGAAGCATCAAAACAACAACAACAACAACAACAACAATAACGATAACGATAACATCATCAACCTGCAAGCGGGAAAAAACCGCAAAACGAGTGCCGCAATCCGCCCTCTTTTCGGGGACTGAACGAGGCACTACAATGTGCATAATATGTTGGCAGTTAAATAAAGGAACTAACTAGCATACGCCCGTGCAATGCAACACCCTCGACACGCCCTCAACCGAAACCCACCCCCAACCGACTCCCCTGGAAACGCCCATTCCGGCAGAGCATTCACTCACTCACTGACAGCCTGCGCTGCATTTAATTAATGCAATTAAACCAAGGCAAAACCAAACAAATCTCGAAGGGTACCATCCACTGCGAGTGTGCTACCTTACCTTATATACAGTTCTTTCTGCAATACCAACACCAACACCAACACCAACACCAACAGCAGCAGCAGCAGCAGCAACACGAACAACAATGTGTTTGTGCCACACGGTGGCAATGGCTGCGCAGCTGGCGTTGGCGTTGGCGTTGGGGCCTCGCCTCCAATGCCTCCAACGCTGGGCCTCACCCTCTTTAATCACCGCCATAAGATTGTCCATAAAACGCGCCCAAGAAAAAAATAAACACACAACAGCAGCAACAGCAGTAACAGCAGCAACAGCAGCAACCGTTGCAGGTTCCCAAATGTTTCAGACACAATAAAAAATCTATATGCCGAACAGTCGCATGCCATCGACAGTGGGTCGGGCTTATGCTGGGCTTGTGTGCCATAAAACCCGCACTGTAGGCGACTGTCAAAAGCTTATTGCTACGACTACCACTAAATGTGAATATTTGTACGTATAATGAACAAAATATTATAAAATATGAAATAATATATAATACAAAGAAGTCTGGTATTCATATAATTGATTTCCTTAACATGAAGTCATTGAAAATATTAAATAAACAGATTTGGCACTCAAAAGCTAATTGCTATAAAACTGTCATTACAAGTGAAATGATTTAATGTATACAACTTTTAAAGGCAATTGAAATATCATTGATTCACTTGATAGAACGAATAAAATGTTCTAAATTTCAATTAAATTGAGGATCTTATTGAATTTTGAAAATACATTGAAGATATAGGAAACTCTAAAGAAGTTATAAATATTTGATGGTTTATCTGATCGCATAGCCGCATTAAATCTATGAAATATACCTTTTTTTATTCATACGATCATGGGCTACCTCTATTTCTTTGCCTTTTGGTCTCCATGCACAAACTGTGACAACCTTGTCAACTTCATTGTGGTACAGTGCCCGCAAAAAAAGCACACACGCACACAAAAAGCATTGAGGCTGCGTTGCAGCTTCTCGAAGAGCTCTTGCTGTTGGTCTTTCAAGCCTCTGGGTCTCTCGGTCTCTCGGTCTCTGGTCAGCTCCTCCTCGTGCACGAATCGGTAGCCTAATCCCCTGTTGTACGACTAATAACATTGTTACGATTAATGCTGTTGCCTTTTGTTGTTGTTACTGTTGTATATACATATATGTATATACATATATAGTATGTGTATATGTGTATGTGTGTGTGTATTTTTTTCTTTCGATTTTTTCTGACTGTGACTGCCTTTTATTTATTTATGCTCTCGCTTGCGGCCCCCTACTACTACTACTACTACGTACTACTACTGCTTCTTTTTTTTTTTCTTATAAGAATTGGTCAGCATTGGTTGTGGCAGCTAGCCTATACCCCCCCCCCCCTACCCATACTACCCCCTTCGCCCTTCGAAGCTGTTACTGTGACTGTGACTGCGACTGCGACTACGGCAATGCAGCTACCGTGGCTGACTCCAAATCAAGTTTCATATGGATTGAGCTCGAACGATGCTCTTCGGCCTTTTGCCGCGAGACTTCGAGTCGCAGTTGTTCTCTCTCTCTCTCTCTCTCTCTGTCTCTCTCTCTTTCTCAGTTTGTTTGTTGTTGTTGTTTTTTATCTTGAAAAGAATTCGTTTGATATTAGCGCTCTGGTATCGCGCTTGCGCTGCTTCATATATCAAAAATTATTATGACGATTTTATGCGTTCGAAATGTCGTCTCATTATTAAACAAAAAGCCAAAAAGCAAAGGCAAAATACAGAAAGAAGCAACAGCAACAGCAGCAGCAGAAGAAGAAGAAGAATAAAGAAGAAAAGAATAATAATAAAATAAAGCAAAAGCAACAAAATCTACATGCAACAACAACAACAACAACAATAATGAAAAACTACAAAAAATATGAAGAAGAGACAGAAGCAAAAATAAAAACCAACTCAGTTTTGCTTTTGCCTCTTCGATTTGCTTTATTTATTTTTTTTTTGTTATTTTTCTTCGTTTTTGTATTCTCTCTTTGCTTTGGAACTCACAGATCTTTTGTATTATTGATTTTTGTTGCTGCTGGAACCACTATAGCACCACTGTAGCCCCACACTGGCCCCACTGTGCCAACTGTGTTCACTGTGGCCATTGCATAGCTCATACAGAAATTTAATTATAAATCGTTCCCACAGTACACTGAGCAAAAATGGGTTTTCATTTCATAAACTCTTTATTCATAGACTGAACTTGTGAACTTAAATAGTTAGACTCTTTCAATTGTATTTAAATCACTCTTATTCTAAGGTTTTCATACACAATTGAAGTATATTTTACTGTTAATTAAATCCCTTCAAAACTTTTGTTTCGATCTACACAAAAATTTGAATATTAGTCAACTTTATCTTGTATTTAAAGCTCTTTAAAAAGCTTTCATTGATGTAACTTTCTACTAAATTAAAATCATAAAAAAAGCTTTTAGTTTACACAATTTAAGCTTAGAATATTACATCAAAATGTATATAGAAAAATTTGAAAATTATTAAAGTAAATATTCCTTTCTTTTTAGCAGTTAAAACTTTTTAAATTTTTCAAAATTTAAGTTAAGTTAAAAACATTTAGTTGAGTTTAATGGAAATGAATGGAATTCTATTGGACTATTTTTTGCAGTGTATTTAAATATATGCACAGGTCTTAGCCCCAAGACAAGCAAGTCAATTTGTAGGCCCAGTGCCAAAATAAAAAAAAAAAAAAAAAAAAATAAGCATAAAAAGACCAAATAAATAATACCCAAAGAATCATAATAATGTTAATAAAAGAATTCTACGACAAATTAACAAACACCAAATAGCAACATTCTCTCTTTCTCTCTCTCTAGAGAGACGGGGATCTCTCTCTCACTCCCTCTCTCAGTGTTTCAGTCTCCCTCTCTCTCTCTCTCTCTCTCTCTCTCTCTGCTAGTCACAGGTTTCATTTCATGTTAGAAAGCG
>JBANCZ010002775.1:0-14631 GCA_037040025.1 Sphaerogastrella javana
ATTTAAGACCGCGCGCGACACGGCGATCGCACAGTGGATGCGAGCGCCGAACGCTGCGCATCAATTCCAAGTCGGACTTTTTGTGCTTTTTGGACTAAGCGGTGAGTGTTAGCGTGTGAGTGTGAGTGTTTGTGTAAAACAAATCCAAGCATAATAATTACTTTAATGTGAATCATTTATATGCTGCATCTATAGTTTTGATAATTGAAAAAATCGCGTGTTAAAGCTAAACAAATTAATTAAGGCAACGCGAAAATGTCGCGTAATTTTGTGATTTGCTTTTGCCTGCTTCAATTGGGGCTGCTCATCAATGCGAGCGGGTGAGTACAGTAAATTCTTGGACCGGCATAGCTAAGCCGAGGTTATCACTATGCACACACACACACACACACACACACAGAAGCCCTGTGTATGCGCCTGTGTTTGTGGGCACGTATGCAGCTCATCAGCCATGCATATAGAGGAATCTAGGGTCATCTTTATATTTAATACACCTCAGTTTCTATTATTTTTTTGTTGATTTGTTCTATGTGTACCTGTACTTGATCGATAAGGTTTTTTTTTTAAATTCCTGGAACACACACTTTAATTTGTTGTTGGTATATTTAGTTTTGTTTTAGGTTTTATTTTTGTGAGTCAAACCGGTTGGGAGCGACGTAAACAGTGTATACTCTATAGTCTATATCGCTGCATAGTTGGTTGATACCTTTTTCATGTTACGTCAACCTTATCGATGATAGCGATATTTTCAGCTACATTAAAAATCTCTTAATTATGCTTGACTAAAAGTGGGCGAACAACGTCATAAACTCAAGGGAAATTACCTTATCAATACATTCCGAACGATAAAAAGACATTAGCATATTTTTTGTAGTGGTTCCCTCTAGATGCTCCAAGATAAGATAATATTACATGTTTCGGTAACTGAAGGAAAATACCCCTAGCATTCATATTAAAATATAAATAGAAATCCCTATTGGCAATTCCTTTATAATACATCTAAAATCCATTCCGTATATAGCATGATGCAATCTATTTCTTCGATTCTTAAAAAAAAGAATCACATAGTAGAACATTTGAATTGAGAATCTATTTATAACCTAACTAAAATCAGGAAAGGTCATATCACCTTTGATCAGCCAAGATCACGAGAATCTATTAGAATTTACATGAAAAATTTGATGGGTTTGTTCACGGTAATTAAATTTTGATGTTATATAAACATAGAACTAAAAGCAATAGCTATCACGCTGAGAATCAGAGAATAATGACAGAATAATGATGAATGGCCAAAAATTTACATATATTTTTATATTTATATATATATATGGTATATATGGCTATACATATACAGTACATCAGTGTTGCATTAATTTAAGACATATTTTATTTTTATAATGATTGATAAGACACTAAAAATCCGGTTTTTTGCTTATTAAACAATTAGCACTTGGGGTTTCAATTGTTGAATTAACGATAGATTGAATAATAAAAAAAATAATAATTTGTATATACCTATTGCAGACTCTATACGGTGTCGGGACCGGGCACCATTCGCTCCAACCTTAAGTACAATGTGGTTGTAGCGGTGCACAAGGCAGAGGCCAAGAGCGTCATAAAGGTGGGCATCACTGGCCCAGCCTACAATGAGACGAAGCAGGTGGAACTGGAGCCCATGTCCAGCAAGAATGTGGAATTCGATGTGCCAAAACTAACTGAAGGCGATTATAATCTGACGGCAGTCGGTGTCGAGGGGATTATCTTTCAGAATTCTACCAAATTGAACTATAATGAAGTGAAACCTTCGGTATTCATACAGACCGATAAGGCGACCTATAAGCCAGCGGATCTGGTACAATACCGTGTGATAGTGCTCGACGAGAACACACGGCCCGCTGCCATCACCAAGCCGATAACGATAGCCATCAGCGACGGAGCACAGAATCGCATCAAGCAAATAACCGACATCAAGCTGACCAAAGGCGTCTATGCCGGCGAGCTGCAGCTATCGGAACAGCCAGTGTTGGGCAACTGGCAGCTGGAAGTTAGTATCGATGGGGACAACAGTGCACAGAAATCGTTTGAGGTGGCAAAGTATGTGTTGCCCAAGTTCGAGGTGACTATCGATGCGGCCAAGGATGTGGCCATTCAGGATGGCGTCATCAAAGCCATCATACGAGCCAAGTATACATATGGCAAGCCAGTTAAGGGTAAGGCCATGGTATCGATATCACGCAACAATAACTACTATGGGGTGATGCAAAGCAGCGATTTCGAACAGCAGAAAACTATCGATGTAGATGGCAAGGGTCACGTGGAGTTCGATTTTAAGTACAACGACGGAGATAGCTTCTATGTGCCGCCCTTGAAGCTGTTCGCTGAGGTTAGCGAGGAGTTGACGGGCAACAAACAAAATGCCACAATGACCAGCAACCTGCACATGAAACGCTACACTCTGATGTCTATCGATAACCCCATCACCTACCATCCGGGTAAAGCATTTACCTATCGTTTTGTTGTTAAACATGTCGACGGAACGCCGCTGACTGCTGCCACCAAAAAGGCGAAAATTTCTTTCGAAATGCCACACACATATTACGGTTTTGGCCCCTCACATCCCAATATCAAATCAAGCTCGGTGGTAACGTATGAGGCAACTGTTAATGAGCAGGGTATTGCTTCATTCGAGGTAACGTTGCCAGAGAATGAGACGCGATACTTGACTGTTAAGGGGTACTATGCTGATGTCGAGTCATATCTGGGCTCCATTTCGAAATTTGTAGAAAATTCTCCAGTGCAAATGACACAAAAACTCCAAATTGAAGTTAAAACCGATAAGTAAGTTGAAATTATAAAGAAAAGCATCAAAGCACCAAATACATATTATGTTATGCACAGACCAAAATTGGGTAACACTGTCTCAATCGATGTTAAATCAAAGGATCCCATTCCTTACTTCGTCTATGAGATTATCGCTCGCGGAAACATTGTGAAATCCGAGCGTGTGGATGTACCTGCTGGTCGCAACACTCATACGTTCAAGTTCATGCCGACGTTTGATATGGTACCCGAGGCTTGGGTGTTCGTATACTTTGTGTCAGATAACGAGCTGTTCTTTGATGAAAAAACCCTTAATTTCGACAGGGAATTCGATAATTCTGTAAGTATACGAAGAAAGAGAGCGAATAAGTAAATTGATTTGAGAGCGATTAATACTATACACTTACCTAATGTGAAAATTTGGTAGCATTACCTATTATTTTTATATTTTATGTTTTATGTATCTGACCAATTGCATTTTGTATTTACTTTCAGATTGAAATCTCTGCACCGCTGCAGGCAAAACCGAGTGAGGAGGTCACACTGAAAGTGAAAACAGAAGCTGATGCTTATGTGGGTCTACTCGGCGTAGATCAGAGTGTCTTACTACTCAAATCTGGTAATGATTTCTCTCGCGATGACATATTCAGCAGTTTGAACAAGTACAGGAGCTCAACGCCCTGGCAGCAGGGTTATGGACGCTATCCGGGACAGACATCCGGATTGGTGACGCTTACAAATGCCAATTATCCATATAATACCGGTAAGTTATAGATACTAGAAGCAAGCGATCAGAAAGTTAACATGTGGAAAATGATAAAAAGGCTTAAAGCATAAGGCTATATAAGGTAGGGCCGTATATGTTAGTACTGTGGGTAACAACAAAATTCTAGCTACACGCTCTGATGATGTATATGATGTGGATGGTCTGCCCATATACCTAGAAGAGGCGGTTGAGGCTGATGTGGAGAGTGAGTATTCCGACAGCGATGCACCCAGTGAAATAGCTGAAACCCAAACAGAAACAGCTGAAAATGTGCCATTGGTGCGTCAAAATTTCGCTGACGTCTGGATATGGCGGCATGCGTTAAATATGAGGTGGGTGCTGAGGTAGTTCCAATGTAATAACAACAGTCACAACTAACGCATGATGATTTAGATTCGATCTTTTGAGCACCTGTATATAAACTTCAAATTACTTAGCATAATATTCGCGTCTAAGGGCTGAGGTTTCTTTCTACCCCTAACAGCTTGGTAGTGCTCTAACCCTAACTACAACAACACTTTAATATAGATACACATTGTTTCTGATTTCTCAGAGAGAGAACCCTACGTTTCATATTTAATCGATGAGAAACTGCACATGGATGCAGTTGAAGTGCTCAGCGTACGTTTGGAGTTTCCCGAAACCTGGATATACAGTCAAGTCGCAAAGTATGAGATTGACACCTCAGTACACTACTCAAAGGTTTCTACTTGGGTTCAGTTTATAAGTTATTAACGCTTAAGCTTAAGCTTAATTTTTTATAACTACTAAAAACCATACGAATTTTATTTAGTTGACCTTGTTTTATAAAATGAACAGGGAGCTCCGGGGTGTTATCCCTCTTCGATATTTGTACATACAGACAAGTACTTCGTTCTATTTTTAAAGATCATATATAATAATATGCAACAATTCTATAGAATTTTTAAGCATGCATTGATTGCCTTGACCTTTACAGTTTTGAAAAACCTTCATAACGAATATAAGGGACTTTTAAATATTAATTTCTGTAATCCCTATCTAGATATGCTTATTCTGTATGACATTAGTGAAGACGTACTTGATGGAAGATTAGGGATTTCGAATTTCAATGAATTTGTCACTCAAGTGCCAATTCGTAAAGAATTTCCCGAAAAATGGATATTTACAGACATCGAGAAGTATGCCAAAGTTTCTGTAAAATTTTTTTAGTGGGATTATATGGGATATCAGTGTTTCATTGTTGATCATAACACTGCAATACTTTCATCCTGCACTATTTCAGCTTTGAGTGCAACAACTTGTTAATCTTAAGTATAAACTACTTTTATTATAGAAAATTTTGTTTCCGTCTTTAGCATACAGAAAATCACAATGGCAAGTACGATTTAGACCAATCAACAGACCCAGAAATAATTATGCAACACCCTATATAATGACTAGAACTGCATCGTACCAATCAAATAATCAGCTCCAGGCTTGGAGCTATCATAATAAAAACCAAATAGATGCGGTTGTAATCGTGCCAGAAATACGCAAAGAATTCCCAGACCTCTGGATATTCGCTAATAATCTAACGTAATTTTATTTCCTGAATGTATAATGCACTTGTGCCGATAACTTTCGCTTGATAAACCCTATGGAATAAGCGTTGACAATTAACACATTCATGCATATCATTACGATACATTTCGAGATAAAAAGCTTCGTAGGGATCTATTCAAAACGAATGAGAAAGAACGTAGAAGGGAATGTCACATAATCTTTCGAATAAAATTATCTAAACTTGCAAAATTGTTTCCTTAGGTCGACGTTTGTATTACGCAATGCCTTTTGGGCTCGTTGCGAACCGTGTTAGCGTAGGAGGAGCCTTAGCTCTAGCTCGTCCTGGTATACCAGGACCCCCAGCCCCGGTACCACTACTTCCAGGTGCCGCCACAGCAGTTGGAGCGGTACTAGGGCCACCACCTGGACCCCCTCCACAAATTCGCAAAGAATTTCCGGAGACCTGGATCTTTCTAAGCAATATAACGTAATATATATGATTTATCATACCTAGTATTCGACTTTGGGTATTTATCATATGCTTCTTGTTACTAACATTTTACGAGTGCATCCATAATACATCATTATATCAGAATTTGGTTATTTATATTTGCTGAAAAAATGGTTAGGTTAAGTTAAGTCACATTTCTTCCTTAATAAAGGGTGAGTATTAGTGGAAATTTTCTGGTTTCTAAATTGTAACTCCATTTGTAGATCAACATTTTGGTTATTTATCTTTAGGTTTTAACTATCCTGCGGGCGCTTTACCCTTATTTAGTCCTGGAATAGTACTATATTCTATGGCTGCCGGAATGTCTATGCCGCACGCAGTTTCCAGTATTGAATTATCTGTACCAACTGTACCCGTTGTTCCAGAAATACGTCAAGAATTTCCGGAAACCTGGATATATATTGATAAACCCAAGTAAATTCTAAATTCACATCAATTGCTTCATGATTTTAGGTATTGGTCTAACTATATTTGCTATGATTATTATATTATACTAATCCATGTGTGGATTGTTAAGTGTTCTTGATAATTGGTAAACCTCATTCATTATTAGATATTTGGTATACATATATAAATGTGATAAAATTGGGCCAAACATTCAATAATTCTATAATTCAGATACTTCGCTCTTATTCTGACCATGTTTATTGATAGGACTTTGGTACATTAAACTTTACGTTTTTGATATATTTCATGATTTCTACAAATATATTTAGAATGGCGAATCTATTACAAACCCCCGCCGTTTGAGCTAGACGATCGTTTCTTATTAGACGGAAACTTTGTAATAGAAGGTAGCAGCATTTGATCTGAATTTCCCGAATTTCGGTTATTTGGTTATAAAGCGATGTAATTGCAAAAAAATTTTCTTTTACTATTTGTTCAATGATCTGTGCAACATTTTTTTTGGTTACTAAAAGTAAATACTAATTCATATCAGATATATAATATATATATATATATATACAAATATAGAATACCTTTTTAACATTCAGAGAGAACTTATTGGTTGGTACCACATTTTGGTTCAGTGAACTCTTTGGATTATTTGGATGTAAGAATAGAAGAGTCAGAGTCATCGGAAACTTCTCCAGCTGTGGACAAAGTGGCTATTGTGCCTGTGGCGCCAACTACAGTCCGCCAAGTGTTTGCCGAAAGTTGGATATTTTCAGAGGACATAATGTAATTGAGAGTAATGATCAAATATTTCGGGTATTGGAGGTGTACTCTTTGGGAAAATTCTATGAATATATTATTTCTGTCTATGTATACATTTATGCAGCTTAATCTTATGTAGATATTGTAGTTTCTACCACCGATAGTTTTTCTATCCGCAAACTCTATACTACTATATGCCTATGTTACTATTAATATCTGTTTAGCGGGCATTTACTATTTCGATGGTCCCATGCCGCTTATAGGGAGTGCGTATGCTGGTTCTGTATTTCCAATCTCATCACCACGACCTATATGGACTACCACTATGTTGCCTTTGACATCATCTAGACCGTGGATAGGCAGTGGCTCTACAGCGCCACCGCCACAGATACGCAAAGAATTTCCAGAAACTTGGATATTTATCAATCAAACCAAGTAATTTTCAGTTTCAGATATTAGACGCTCTCAAATGCTTTCTGTGACATGAAAAATAACTAACTAACTGTGAAGCAATATGGTATAAGTGTTAAAAATAACTTAGAAATAAGTTCAGCAAAAGATTTTGCTCTATTCCCAGGAGAAACTCCAAAGCTATTTCGTTCTCTTAAAAATTGTATGCCGAAATTTCATTGATCATTTTCAGATGCTGTATATTTGACACTTGAACTAGATAGCATTGGAGTTGCTGATAGAGAGCTTTTCGATATATCTGATACTATACAAGTACGCAAAGAGTTTCCCGAATCTTGGATATTCGAACATATTGAGAAGTATGCTACAAAATAGTTGGGCTTATGTTTTTATTTGGAATTCGGCTTTAGGGGTTTTACGTCTATTCAAAATTCATCTACTTTTCATGCTCTACACCTTCTTTTCTACATATGTAAATGGTAATTGGTTGTTACACCTATGTATTGTCGTATTTATAACAGAATCCGTAGGGCAGCGCAGGCTTTGTATTATATAAACTTACACTGCTGTAGCTTCAGTTTCTTCTATTTTATACTTAGATCCGGAACTATATGTAAATTATTTTTATCGCGAGCCGGGGGACCGGATTTTTAAGGTTAGTGGAGCGTTACCCTCTCCTGAACTGGGCAGTTCTAACTCCTTTGTACGACCGGTGCCAACTGCAGCTACGCTAAAACCGCAAATACGCAAAGAATTTCCAGAATCTTGGCTATATTCCGACGCCCTAACGTAATTTAAAGCGTCTATTATTGTGTGGTAGCAGTGCTTCTAACAGGTTTTGTAACTCAGGAGTGAAATGGTGAAAGGGAATATGTATCTAATTTCACACACATACACACATTATCTCTATACCTATATAACTAACAACATATACTAAAAACTAAAGCTAATTTTGCAATTTGACATTTTTTATTTGAAGTAAATAATTTAAAAATATTGGAAACGGGTATAGTTCCCATAATGAAAGTCAGTGGGGATAGACTGAATACCAACAAAACTCGAAAGACAAAAACAACAACAACACCGACTACAACTGATAGACCCATTACAGATGAGCAGAAATTCCTAGATCTTACCTTTTCTGGCATACGACAAAATTTTCTAGAGACTTGGATTTATGGAAACTATACAAAAAAGTACTAAATATAATAATATAAACATTACTGGCTATAACTAATCAACTCCTAATCTATAATCACATATGACTTGTGGCATGATAGTCTAGCCCTAGATATTCAGTTCATTTCACGCTTACAATCTCATTCCTAGACTTCATATCATGCATGTGTGGTATATGTTTTATGTTCTAGACCCATTTCAATTTTATGAAAATTAATGTTAAATCATTATTATTAATCCCCAACTTTAGCGCTGATGGCGATGGATTCAGCATAAGCAAGAAAATACCAGATACCATTACTTCCTGGGTAGTCACTGGCTTCTCGCTGAGTCCCCAAAAGGGCTTCGCTTTAACGAAGAACCCAAGCAAGATACGCGTCTTCCAGCCCTTCTTTGTCTCTACCAATCTACCCTATGCTATCAAGAGGGGTAAGTATTAAAATCCTATTGAATAGTAGCTCTAGCTCATCATTTCGCACTATCTGCAGGCGAGGTGTTTGCGGTACCTGTCATCATATTCAACTACATGGAGAAAGCACTCGAAACGGAGGTGACGCTCGATAATGCCGATAAGGAGTTCGATTTCACCGAAGCTACCAATGAGGTCGAAGAAAAACCCAGTGATGAGGTCCAGCGCATGAAACGCTTAACGGTACCCGCTAATAGCGGAAAAACTGTTTCGTTCATGATACGCCCGAAGAAGGTTGGCTATATCACGCTCAAGATTACAGCCACAAGTCCCCTGGCGGGCGATACCATACACCAAAAACTCAAAGTTGAGCCAGAGGGGGTTACACAGTACGAGAATCGTGCAGTCTTTGTTAATCTACAAGCGGACAAGGAGGAGCTTAAGCAGGAACTGAAAGTGGACATACCCGAGACAGCAGTGCCCGATTCCGAGTTCATTGAGTTTGCCGTGGTGGGTGACCTTTTGGGCCCAACGATCAAAAATCTGGATAATCTGGTGCGTATGCCATATGGCTGTGGTGAGCAGAACATGGTGAACTTTGTGCCCAACATCCTGGTGATCAAATATCTGGAGGTGACAAAGCGTGATATGCCCAACGTGGTGGCCAAGGCCAAGAAGTTCCTAGAGATTGGCTATCAGCGTGAGCTGACTTACAAGCATGACGATGGTTCGTACAGTGCCTTTGGCAAATCTGATCCCAGTGGCAGCACCTGGCTGACAGCCTATGTGGTGCGCTCCTTCCATCAGGCGGCCAAATACACCGATGTGGATCCCAAGATCATTGAGCAGGGCTTAAACTTTTTGGCATCCAAGCAAAAGGACTCTGGTGAATTCCCCGAGGTTGGCAAACTCTTTGACAATGCCAATCAGAATGAGCTGGCGCTGACTTCCTCTGTGTTGCTAGCCTTCTTTGAGAATGATGTGAGTATTTGGATTATAAGTATCGAGGATTAGGTTGAGTAACGTGTATTTATGCCTCACAGGAACTCATCTCCAAGTACAAGACGAACATCGACAAGGCTCTGGAATATGTGGCGCAGGAGGTGGACAAATCCGATGATCAGTACGCGCTGTCAATTGCTGCTGTCGCACTGCAATTGGCCAAGCATCCGCAGGCTGAGAAGGTGTCGACCAAGATGCAACATTTGGCCAAACAGAAGGACGGACGTCAATGGTGGTCCAAGGCCAACGAGACGAGCTCCACCGCCAACGAACGCAACTACTATCGTCCGCGCAGCAATGATGTCGAGATTACTTCGTATATGCTGTTGATGTTGCTCGAGCAGCAATCCCCGGAGACAACGCTGCCCATTGTCAAGTGGCTGATCTCTCAGCGTAATAGCAACGGTGGCTTCTCCTCTACACAGGACACCGTCATAGGACTACAAGCGTTGACTAAATTCGCCTATAAGACAGGTTCCGGTAGCGGTGACATTGACATTGATTTTGCCGCCACAGGCACAACGGCAGACAGTAAGCAGAAGGACACCATCAAGGTGAATCCGGAGAACGCGTTGGTACTGCAGAGCCATGTGCTGCCCAAGAGCACACGTCAGGTGGAGTTCAGTGCTAAGGGCAAGGGTTCGGCTATGGTGCAGCTATCTTACCGCTATAATCTTGCCGACAAGGACAAGCAGCCCAGCTTTAAGGTGACACCCACCGTTAAGAACACACCACTGCAACAGCTCAGCCTGGAGGTGTGTGCTGAATTTGTGCCCCTCGAGTCAGCTGATTCCAAAAAGGACTCGAACATGGCTGTCATGGAAATAGCATTGCCCTCGGGATATGTTAGTGATGCGGATAGCTTTGGCAAAATCGAGTCGGTCGATCGTGTCAAACGAATCGAAACCAAGAACTCCGATTCAACCGTCATTGTCTACTTCGACAGCTTGACCCCAGGCGATGTCAAGTGCCTGCCCGTGGAAGCAACCCGAGCCCATGCTGTGGCCAAGCAGAAGCCCGCTGCGGTCTCCCTCTACGACTACTACGATACGGAGCGTCGCGCCACAGAGTACTATCAGGTCAAGTCGTCGCTGTGTGACATCTGCGAGGGCGACGACTGCGGTGAGGGATGCAAAAAGCAGGCATAGGTTACATAGCCTAGATTCCTCTTGAGTCTGGCCCAATCTTAGTGGCTCCATGAAAAATAAAATATAGATATTATAAATAAAAAGACAAGTGCATTGTAATCTTCAATCAATTTTTTATTATTTCACACACTCACACTTATCCCTGGCGTTCAGCATCGATTAACCTGGAATTAAAGGTATTTTTTTATATGCAATTACAATTCTTAGACTTTCGCTCAACTTACTCCTGGACATTGGCTATAAGCAGCTGCAGCCCCATGCCTTCCTGCTGCATGATTCGCTTGAACGTGGACACCGCCTGCGGATGCACCATAATGTGAATCTCCTCCCATCCATTGTGCCATAGATTATACTGTAGGAAAATGTAGAGAAAGTTGTTATACAAAATTTATAATATGGAGAAGTTTTGGTGCAGATTTTACTCCTTCTTCATTCCTTTTAATCTAAAGCAATACATCACTGTCAAATTTCACTTTTCAAAATGTAATTTTCGAATTTCAAATTTTATATTATATGCAATAGGAATTTGTTTAAAAATTTACAAATATTTACCTTCGTGTGATGATTGAGCAAACTGTTCACAATTTGTCGCTGTTTGTCATTCTGTATAAGAACTTTATATACACTATAGTTGTCGTAGCGCACAGGTCGATGAAGTTCGCTCTGTTGAGCACCGACTTCCACTAGAGTTAGAGTAAGTAAACTAAATGCTAGGAACAGATGCATGGGAACAGCTGTGAGCAGCAATGGCCACAGTTCTCGTTGTGATATGGAAAACAATTACCATACATACTAGTCGAAGTACGCTTTTATAGGCCTGTGCCAGATCCACAATTGTAAAGATGTTTCATATGGCACACAAGTTTTTAAAACGATGAATAGATTGCTTATACGTATGTGTATATACATATATATTTATACAGGGTGAAACAGAGAAATTTCGAAAAAAAACACAATCTTTACAAAATGACAATTATAAATATGTAAACTTTAAACACCAAGTTCAAATGAAATTACTTCAAATTAATCCCAAAAAGTCTATGGAATTCTCTACCAACATTGAAATATATATCAACATTTTGATAAATAATGAAATATAAATTATATAAATTTAAAAATTAATACTAGCACCCATATTATAATATTATTTGATTCAATTTTTACCTGTTTTTTTTTCAGAAACAGCCAGAAAAATTTAGACATTTATGTGAAACTTTTTATTTTATTTCATTTTCATATATTTGTTTGTTTGTTGTTTTTTTTTGTTGTTTATTTTTTAAGTTTTGTTTTTTTTTTTTTTTTTTTGTTTTTGGTGTGTTTTGTTTTTAATTTTTTATTGATTTTTGTAATTATTTAATTATGTTTAAATATTTATTAAAATTGTTTTCGTATTCGATTTCGTTTTTGTTGCGGTTGTGTTAGCTTCTGCCATTTACTTCATCTTCGTATGTATGTGTGTGTGAAATGGTGTGAGTCTCTCTGTGTGTGTGTATGTGTGTGTATTGTGTGTTTATTTTTTTAATATTTTTTTTACTAAATTAAATTTTTGCCATTTTTTTTAGTTTTTTTTCAGTTTGTATGCTGTATGCGACGGCAGCTAACGGTTACACTATGTATATCTATATATATATTTATATTTATATATGCATATGTATATGTAAGTATCTATAATACGTAGGTGTGTGTGTGTATGCTTACGTGTATGTGTGTATGTGTATGTGTGTGTGTTTGGCTTTAGTTGAGCCTGCATGCTGAGCGTTTGCTATCGTTTGCTTTGATCATCGTCAAGTTGCAGCTTATCGATTCATTGACTTATCGAAAGTTGTTCAAGTTTAGGAATGAAAAGAGATACAAGCAATAATTTATCGAAAAACGATAAACGCTAAACGGTTTTACACAAAAACTTTACAAATTACTTGGAAGTGAATATCATCGACGAGAGGGAGATAGTGGGAAATAGAGAGAGCGCACAGTATGTGTAGTTACAGTTAGTGATAAAGAGATAGGGGGAGAGAGATAGAGAGAGCGAAAGAGAGACAGATCTGGGAAAGTTGAAGCACTGCTTGCTTAGCTCTATTGACTCCATTTGGCTCCATGTGGCTGCATTGGGAGCAGCAGCTTATTTACAAAAGTATTTGTCCTCGTAGCTCTGGCACAAGTCACAGATCAGCTGACAGCAGCGCCCGTTATTGAAGCGGCAGCGACACTTCTCCACCTGCTTGAAGACGCTCGTTGTGTAGCCACGCCCACAGCACAGATTCGCACAGTTGTCGGGATGCAAACACTGTCGATCCTTGGTCACCGAGCAGTACTGGGGTGATGTCTCCAGATAGTACAGCGTTGTGTACTGCGATTGTTGTGGCTGCAACAAATTGAAAGTCGATTACAATTAGTGGGAACAGTTTATGTCATGGTAAAGAACTTGGCTTAATCATGCTTTGCTATGGTAACAGTTTGTTAATGAGAACAGTTAAGTTTTCATTGCTTCAAACTGTTCTTAATACCCGTTTCATCAAATATTCGAACCAATACACAACTCGTTTGACTTCAAGCGGTTATGAACTGGTGAGTGTTATCGAATAATTGCACCATATTTACATGCATTTGGTTGCAAACCCATACAATTCGTATAAGACTGCATCTATTGGACTCACTTTCTTGCGTCGCTGCTTTGACTTTTTCATGCGACTCGCTGGAGCTTGACGCATGGTGCGCAGATTGGGCGCCTTCCGTATGGCCTGGTTGTACTTTTGCCGCAACAGCGTGGCCGTCGCATTGAAATCAGCCATTTTCTTCCAGCACGTTTTCATGGAGCAGGACCCAGAGACTCCGTGACACTTGCACTTGTCCTTCATCAACGTGGATACGGCCTCAATGCCAACCTGTTTGATAAAACTTCATTACCAATGGAATTCTATTGCTTATACTACATCCGACATACCTCAGAGTCATGGCGCAATATTTCGGTTACTTCATCCGCATCGCCGCCACGTAGATCCAGGAAGCTGCGTGTCACACGCTTGCCATGCTTCAGGTTATCATTGCATCCGCCCCATTGAAAGTCCTGATTGACCCGATTCGGTTTCCTTGGTCCGCAGCTGCACTTGGTCATACGTCCCTCGGCACAGGCTCGTGCTATAGAGTGTGTCATGGCTGCAGCTGTCAGTGCGTGCACAAAGGCTGTCTCCTTGTAGAGCTTCTTGAATATGTTGCGCTTGCCACGCGTCTCAACCGAACAGTTCCAGCGATCATAACGAAACTGATCCTCACAGTGTGTGGTGGCCAAGCGACGCGCCTCGCTCAGTGTACCAGGCAGTCCCGATTCCTTGCGGCACTGATGATTCTGGCGGCGTGTGGCAGGCATATAGCGGCAGGGGCCGCCCACCTGGCCCTGCGAGGTGAATACGGCCATGACCGTGTGCTCGGAAATGAAGTGTTCGCTGCGAATGGCAAGAGCGACGGCGGTATTCGTTATCAATTGAAATCAATTCAAAATGTGCTCTACTAAAAAGGTTTGCGTACAGGATATGCTTGAATATAAGTTATGCTGTGTGTCTTTACTAAGCATTTGCAGCATACATGCAGCAGTTTTACCGTTTGTATCTTGGCGTTTAATTTGAATGGCAATAATAATAAATCATAAAAATCATTAAATATCGCACTTAATTTCAAGTAAAACTTATGCACAAAGCTAATGAACGTT